>KN716937.1:0-14986 GCA_000816705.1 Dictyocaulus viviparus | reverse complement strand
TGCTAGGTCGTTCATCATATTGATCTGATGACCCAGGCACACATAGCTTGAGCATTCGGAGATATTCTTTCCGTTGAGCGTGAATGGGTCATCACTAACGAGTCCGTTCTTCGTGTACATCGTTTTTCTGAGGTTTAACTTGAGGCCAGTTTCTCCACAAGCACTGTCGAGTCGGCTAACATTTGTTTTGCTTACTAGATGTTTGGTGCAACAAATACGATATGATCGGCGAAGCGAAGATGGTGGAGTTGCCGACCGTCGATTTTCACTCCTATATCGTCCCATTCAAATTTTCGCATAATATTCTCAAGAGTGGCTGTGAACAACTTTGGCGAAATAATGTCGCCTTGTCGAACCCCTCTTTTAACGTTAATGATGGTGTCTTTGTAGAACTGGGTAATTTTGGTAGTGAAATTTTTATATAGCTCATGAAGAATCTTGATATACGGAAATGGAAGCGCTTGATTTGTCAACGCTTTCATAACCGCTTCTGTCTGTACAGAATCAAAAGCTTTCTTTAGATCGATGAAGGTGAGACAGAGTGGTTCCTTATACTCTAGTGATACTTCTATGAGTCTTGTGATTGTGTGAATATGGTCCATCGTGCTAAAACCTTTTCGAAACCCTGCTTGCTCAGGTTGTTGTTCTTCGTCTAGTCTTCTGTCAATCCTGTTGAGGATGACTCGTGTAAAAAGTTTATAGACGACTGACAACCAGCCGATTCGACGATAATTACAAATGTTGTGCACATCTCCCTTTTTGTCTAGCAACACCGTCCTGCTAGTTTTCCATTGACTTAGAACTTTGCATTCGGACAGGTAATGTGAACTTGTGAAGAGTCGAGCCAGTGTTATAATAAGAACTGGCGGTAGATTCTTCAGATGTTCTGGTCTAATCTTGTCTGGCCCGTGAGCTGTACGATTTATTACCGACAAAATCGCATGTCGGATTTCAGAGGGAAGAACGATTGGAACAACATAATCGTCTTTCCTCTCATTACATGGAGATAGACGAAGGTGGCTACCGAAGAGATTCGAGTAGTAATTGTAGATGATTTTCTCCATCGCCTTCCTGGAGGATATGAGTGTCGGAGAGCACTCATCTTGGTCTCGTGATTTGTGAATGCTTTCGTCAGCCTCAGCTGCTTCATTGACCATTTATGCTCTTCTCTGTTTAAGATCTTCTTTTATCGCTTCTCTGCAACGTTTCGCAAGTTTGGACGTTAGCCGGTTATTGCCTGCGGCTTTAGCTCCACATTAGCGTATCAACTCAAGAGTTCTTGAAGACAAACGTCTCTTAGTGATTATTGAACTCTCGGCGTTCTTCGTGCTATCGTGGAGGTACTTTGTTAGCCGGTCACATTCTTCGTCGATGTTGTCAATGACAGTATCCTCTCAAAAGCTGGCTAAAGTGTTTGTTGTATGAATCCCAATTTGTCTTCATTTTGGGATTTCATTTTTTGCAAAATTGCAGCTTTCTCTCCTTTGCGTGTGAATAAAAATTTGGCGCGAAGGAAGCGATGGTCGGATCCCGTGTGGAACTTGGGAACAACTGCGACTCCCGTTAGGCAAATCCTTCTATTTACTATGACATAATCTAATTCGTTTTGGTACTTTCCATTAGGAGACTCCCACGTCCATCGCAGGTAAAGAGGCTTTTGAAATTGAGAGTTATCATGGTACATTTTGTTTGTCATGATAAACTCTGATAGCCGCTCTTCCTGCTCATTCCACTCGAGTCCATGGGTCCCAATGTGACGTTCTTCAGGCGTTCTTCTACAGTCAATTTTAGCATTAAAGTCGCCAACAATGACTTTGTAGAATGTGCGGTCTTTTCTGTAGAACTTCTCCGAGTCCATATAGAATGCTTCGATTTCACCTTTATTGAAGTCTGAAGTAGGAGCGTAAACGATAAAGACCGTGTGTTGACGATAAAGACCAAAGCCGGTGTTGGACCACGTCTTTTCAATTTAAAACGTCCGATTCGAGTCGTCAGTTGTTCAAACGAATCAATGTTCATAACCAAGTTCGAATTAACGAGTGCCCCTACGCCACCGACACCTCTGCTGTCGCATGTTCCAAGGAACAGGTCTTCTCCAGTGTTGTACACAACGCTTGGTGGCTGGTGTCTTCTCGTTTCGACCATTCCGATGACGTTGTGCCTAATTTTCTTTGTATGCATCAGGTCTTCTACAAAAGATTCCAATGCAAGCGTTCGTGCGTTGTATGTACAAATCGTCATCTTATTCCTCTCACGTTTAGGCAGCCTGCTTTGGCCCTGAGATTTTAGCAGCCTTTCCGCACTCGTCCTACCCGACGCTGCCGTACCGGAGGCTCTTTCGGGGTCAGGGGAATGAGGCTCTTTTTTTTACTGTGTTTTGCGATTGTTCCCACGGCTAGCTTGCAGAGCCGTTCCGCTGAGGCTAAAAAGGTTTGGTTTACTCATGGGCAGCTTGCCAGTCTATCCCAATGAGTGGACTGGAGTTTATTTGTTCGACAAGCAGGATACAATCCATATACACATAAGCACAAGTACGTAGCATACATAAATGTTACTATATGCATACAGAAGGTATGAGTTGATCAGCACAGCATAATCAAGGAGTCCATCTCATGAATCCACCCGCGTCTCAAGGCAAGTACACGGTCGCTTTTGGTCCGCGATTTACCCCCTATCCGCCACCTAAGGTCGCGCCACGTAGCCTCGCGACTAACCGGCTTGAGATCCCTTAGCGAGGGAGATCCGTGGATTTATATGCTACAATCGAAATTTGCAGTAGTCATGAACGAATTGAATGTGTGAATTCATTTAAGCTATTTTCTGCGTCATTGATATGTTGAACGGAAATTGTGGTCCTGTGAATCGAGGTGAGATTTCATGTTTTACTTCATCAGTGCCAGCTTCAATACTTTATAGACCATCGTATTAGTACTATACATGAAAGTGTGATTTAAAATTTTTGTTGGATCGATGTGGAACTACACGATTTTATTTGGATGTTCCGAGTTAGCGAGTTGACTGATAACTCCTTTATTCCTCCTTATGACAAAATTGATGGCATATTCACGTACAACTACAGCCTTCATACCATAGTTGCTGTTATATGTTTCAATTCTTTTCATTTTTCACAAGGGATGATAAAGGCAACTAAACGTCAGTTGAATCAAATTATCCTAGGAAAAACGGAACCTTTGAAATTAGTGACATTTTGTCTTTGTTGTAATATGGTATTCCTTTAGGAAACTGAAATTTGAACCCGTCGACATGTGAATCAAAGTGCATGTTGATGAAGTGCTCCTGAAAATGAGAAGCGAATCAGGTGATACGACGTCGGCATCTACTTCTACTACCTCCTATATTACCTAAAAAACCTGGTAACTTGATTCGTAAAGGAATAGGCAAAAATTAACCAAGTAAAAGATACTATGACATTATCATAAAATGAATTGAATAAAATATAACTCCACACCTCATAGCCGCTCGTAAATTCTGCATTCTTCAGAAGTTCATTGTCGATTTCTGATGGTGTTCGATGTTTGAGTTTGTCGTAAGAAATGCAAGTGAAATTGAAATTCGAAGGATACTGTTGGAAGGGACAATTCAGAACAGTGCACCGATTTTTTGGCGTGCATTCTGATGCATCTTGGAAAGTGGCTGAAAACGTTTCATATAATGAATTCAAATAGTACTGCCTACCACTCTTGTAGCAAATAACATTGGTAAGATTTTTATTTTCAAACGATTTTTTTTAAAAATAATTTCACTGATTGAAGACTTCCAGAAGAATCATTGCCTTTTTTTTCCAATTAGCCTAGTAATATTATAAATTGTAGACGGCGTAATGTTAGACTTCTCAGTAACAGTGACTAATACATTATTTCGTTTTTTTCTTTTGAAAGTGAGACACCAACATGCGTTGTAGACGTACTGAGTTCAGCACTGCATTAGAACAGAGGCTTTTCGATCGATCATTTACGATTGCACTAGCGTACCGACTTTATAGGTTTCGGAGACCAGGAAAAAAGAACTATTTTGTCTTAAAATCGTTGACTGTGACCAGTAGAAGAGCACCATTGCACTTCAAAGACAGTTCATCTATTCGAGAGCTTCTATGATAGAAATCCTTTCAACCTACGTTGTTCTGCATCTTCATATGAATCAACATCTTCATACTCAACCAAAGCAATTCCATAGTCTGTCTTCACACGGGACCAATCGAAGAAATAGTACTGCACAGTTTCGACCACCATCATATATTGCTTCTTGTTAGGATTGGACAAACCGTGTACGATAACATCATAGCGCTCTCCAGGAAAAATAATGAGTCGATCAATCTAGAAATCACATCTAAACTGTGGAGCTCTAAATGTTGATTAATATTCCTGGTGTATCGCAATATGAACGAATTATATAAAACTTGAAAAATTAGTAAAAATAAAGTGATTAAATTTTCTTCAATTGACTCATTCACAATGAGTTTGCAAGCATTATGAATTGCTTTGATCTGATTGATACAGTGATAGCGTATTGTGAGTTCGTTGAAAAAGAAAACGATGTGTTCTAGTCAATAAAAAAAAAAACGATCTCTCACTATGATAGTACGAAGATTAACACTACAAAAATAGTGAACGAAAAAATAAGGGAGGGTTGGATTGAGATCGTCACTTCGTCCATCCCTCACACAAGATATCGCGCTATCGGATTATAACGTTTTTTTTAGATCGTTAAAGAAATACATTAAGCTATGAAAAATTCAACAACGTTAGAGAGGTGAAATTGCGTTTTGAGAAGCTTCTCAATGGAAAGTCAAAATGAAAAAATGGACGTCGAATAGTTGCCTTTATGTTGGCAAAAAGTGTTAGAAAATTATGCAAATTATTTTTTTTTGATTAGTATTGAAGATATATTTATCGATTAAGAAAAAGCTGCTAAAAAAAGCACAGTTGTTGCTTTCAGGCCACTGTAATATTTAATAAAATCTTTCAGGTCCTTCTAATAGTTCATTTCTGAGTAAGAATTGCAAAATTAAAATTTTATTATAGTGCATGAAGTTCAAGAGAAAAAATTGGTGAAAAATCGATTGGAGTTGAAGTTGTTTGTCAGAATCACTGACATGGGAACGTATTGAAATACCGGGCGAAAAATTGCTAGATAAATGTTTGATTAGCAGAATATGAGAACTAATTCTTTTTACTGCAGGGGAGGCAACGAATTCCTCAGTGAAAGAGTTGAAAGGAAGGATATGCCGACCTGTTGGTCGACACAGTCATCTCCATCTGCTGCTACAACTGTCATGGAATGCCCTTCCACATGGACCATCAGTTCCTGCGCCACTCCTCCATTAGTAATACGAAAACGCACCATCTCTTCTGAAAATGAACTGTAGGTAGATAGAACAACAAAACATAAATTGCTATCAAGCAGCACCATTCAGGCATCAATATTTTAATGAACAGGTGCACCTTATCAGAAGGTGAGAATGTTGAAAGTCATTTAATTTTTCCTTTTAATAAAAAGTACATACAAGTTGAATACATTCTTTTTTTTCTTTCCTGTAACAGAGGTTAGACAAAAAGCAAATTCAAGCTTGAAAATAATGGTAATGCATTGGAACTCGCTTTTGGCCTCGGAACTGTTAGCGAGCAGAGACAGCGATGTTTCAGAAAGTTTCATGAGCAAACCTATTTTTCGTTAGCGATGATGTGTTGATTGTAATGGTTTCTGCTATGACCATTAAACATAAGCCTGAGCATAGTCTTGAAGGTTTAGAACTTACGATTCAAAACCGTAGTTATTTTCTCACCAGCCCAAAAAATTTTGCTGAAGAAAATTTTAGCCTTAGTGGTTACGCAGTCGTATTAAGGATATAATAGAGTGGATAAGATAGGATAAGCTTCTGCGTTGATGGATACCTTGTGCCGGGATGCGTCTACGCAATCGTATTCAACGTGATATCGTGGAATTGGTTGTAAGTAAGCCTGGTAAGTGACCTGACTGTATACAGTGACTTGAGTTGATCACGCTTCACCAATTCAGTACTTATTATCTTACCCAGATTTCTCTGGCAGCTTCTCCGCAATGAAGGAGATAAGGAATAAATCCAGGGTAGAATTTTTTATCGTATCAGTCGCCTTGTAGCTCACGTAAAAAATGGAAGCTATATAAGTAGGACAAAAATCATCAAGCAATACTGCGTGCCACCAACAGTGTGATGTTGAGTGCTTTCTGCATCAGTGGACTAAGCACGGATATCACGAATAGAAGCCGACGTAAACAATGAAAATTAGCGCAACAGTACACCTTGACATTTAAGGTGGAATGGACTGAACACCATGATTAATACAGTCGACGACTAGTGGACAAGAGCCACAAAGGACTTTGTTTCCATCACTGCATGGGGTAAATAGAAAATTACTTAGCTACTTTTTCGCGTGAATGATACCTATGGAAGAGTAGTCACCGACTTCCTCTTGGGCCACTTGACGATTTTTTCAGAAGGTTGAGATTTGAAAATTTCTATTTTAAACAGCTTCTTGCTTTCTTTTCTGCCTTTTATAGTTCATGTGCGGTATTTCTAACTATTAAGTCTGTGAAAAAAAACTAGGCTAACCGGTCCATTTACCAAAAATGAACTACCAATCGACACCACCATGATGAAAACCCAGATCATTTCTGATTTTTACTACTCTGAGTGGACAAAAGAATAAAAGCAATAAAGAATCCTTCCATCTAGGCTTATTGTTCACTTTTTTCCCTTCTTCTCCTACTTCGATTTTTCGACAAACTACACTCCACTTCACTCTTTCTCAGGAAAGAAGTGTTTGCCTTCGCTCTTACCAACACTCTATCATTCCGTATCGCCATCGATACAATATTTTATATTAATTCTTTGCATATAATAAGGGTTTATTTAAGGTTTCATTAAACGTACATCACCCTACTCTGGATAAACCATACGGTAACCGAATTTGAGCCAATATCTGCTGGTTGGTTTTTGGTTTAAGTAGATTGATCTTCTTTGGTA
The DNA here is from genome assembly GCA_000816705.1 of Dictyocaulus viviparus. NCBI lineage: Eukaryota > Metazoa > Nematoda > Chromadorea > Rhabditida > Metastrongylidae > Dictyocaulus > Dictyocaulus viviparus. The sequence continues at coordinate 7,962 of KN716937.1, read as the reverse complement.
AATTGCGTTTCAGGTTCTGGTTTTAAGTAATGCAGCGTGTATCGAAAAAACTATTCTGTACACGTTTGTCATGTCTTTGCATCACGGATTGGTGATTTATAGTCCTATTAAAAGGATATTAAATTGGAACTACTTTGTCTAATTGAGAAATAAGTTCTAAGCATCCAAAATGGCAAAAGATCTAAGAGATGCAAGACGCGGAGCGCAACACAATTCATTACCTTCATCAAATAGCTTTGAAAAGGCTTTGTGAAAGATTATTGTAGGCCTAGTAAGTTTTATGATATAGTGGAGAAGAATTTCGAGAAATGGAATCATGAAAGTAACAACATTGAAGTGGACTCAATTCGATGCATGGTGCAGATCGAACGAAATTCCTAGTGGTGATATTTGTTCTCTAAATGATAGTGAGACACAGAATCCAATTTGACAGTGGAGAACGGTAATGTCTTGACGATCAAGGAAGACCATCGGACCTTATTACACAGAAGGTAATGTTGCCTTATTTAGCATTCGGTTATTACATAACACAAGTAGCATAAGCCATTGATTTACTTTCAATTCTACGTACATCATACATAACAACACAAGTTGTGCAGTAGATCAGTGCAATAAAGTACCTCATTAACAAGATATGATGTAAGACGTCCTGCAGAGCAGGTTAGTACATACACATCAACCAATCAACTGTGTAATCTGAGAACGTAGTTTTTCATCGGTTTTTCCGTACAAGCAATACAACTACGAAGTCAAATCAGAATAGTGACCGAGTTCAAATGCAAAGATAAGAGGAAAATGCAAGTTACACGCTCGTTTTCTTCCTTTACTACCAATGCACATAACTCTTATCTTTTATCCAAATTGTTTCATTTTATTTTCCATTCAGATTCCTTGATGATTTGCCACATTATCCTAGCGTTAAGGTGTTTGGAACAACACCAACTGTCACAGTTCGTATTCGATAAGCTACCTATAGGATGGAAGAAGTGCAGTAGAAATTAAATGTACAGTAAAATAAACGAAAAAACGAGCATTATGAAAGCTCACTGGAACGTTTAGAACATTTGTATGTACCAGTTAGATTTGTAGGATCATTTAGTTCATTAAGTTTACAGAGAACTTTGTTGATTTCTTAAATCATCATGACCCATGCTAATCTATTTTTTGAATAGTATCGGCAATCATCATAACATTTTCCCCACTGTCTTGAAATTTTTTTTCTAAAAAAATTGCGGTACGACAAAGTATCTACTTACAGTATCTGGTTAAGTAATTTGAAATCACACTCCTTACTTTTTTTGATCTGGAACCGTTCCAAAAGTAAGCTTCTAGGTCGCCATCTTCCATCGTCATCTTCTATCTTCTCTAATGTGCCATCCTTTATCATTTATTAAAATTGCAGATATCGGGGCTGCTCCTCCAACGTTACCTGGAATGTAGGTGCATTAGTTCTATCAACATCGCTTTCAAACCACTTGAATCACTGAAACAATCGTGAAAATTCGCTCATGAAGCTGAGGATGACGCATTTATTGACGCGCCTTGAATACATTACTTTCTAAACATTTCTCCTATTGATTCCCATTTACTAATAAGTCTGAGCCAACTTTGTTTTGTTTAAATGATTTCCGTAAAGAGCCACCGAAAATACCACTTGCCTCATCTTCTAACTTTTGTCCACTATTAGCATCATTTGAAGGCCTGCAAAGGAAGTTCCTTTGTTGTTAGTACTGTTGACGAGAAGTAAGTAGAAGTACTGATATTTTCAATACGTTTTTTTTCCAAATCGTACTATAAAGACACAGTAGCTTTAACTTAAACTTCCATAGGAATTAGAATCCAGCATAATCATGTGACTTAACCGAAGCTCTTCACCGCAGCACAGCAATGGATAGTGAACTTTATAATTAGACAGAGAGGATAATCGCATTGATAAACAGTGATCATTGCTACTTCTCGTACAGACTATATGATCATATTTTCAAAAAGTAGGAAGAAGAGATAATGTTGGACGAACTGAAGTGGGGAAAGTATAGGACAGCTAATGAATGGTTATTAGAACCACTCAATGAGAAAACTATGATGTGATTTGTGCGAAATAGGTCCTGCTGAATCGGACTTGTTACGGTATTGAAAATGGCATCTACTCAAAAGAAAAAATGTGACGTGGTCAAAAAAGAGACAAATTTAAATTTTTGAGAAAAAAAATTCAGCATACATTTCGAGGTATAATGGAAGTCGTTAGAGAAAGTTCTTTATTTGAAAGAATATCATATAATTCACAAACGTTTATCGTGTGAAGGCTATCTTTCTTCATAATAATTTAATCCCATAAAAGCACACGTTAATTAACGAGATAAATTGAATACACTGGAAAAAATCAGAGGTCTACTGGAAATTTCTGTTCGCTTCTATGATGAAAGTCTTGGAAATGTTTTTAGCGCATGTTGTCTTTGTAAGCATTTACGCCACTGTATTTTATACGAATTCCAGCTTAAAAAGAAATCCTACAGAAGCATATCGAAATGTATTCAAAGTGTTTGGTGAAGGTACTGTTCGTGATAGGACATGCAGAAGATGGTCTGGAATACTTGAAACAGGTGATTTCGACCATTCCGATAATCTGTTTTCTGAGCGACCATCTTTTGTTGTTAAGACCATGTTGGAGCGAGTTCCTTCTATGATACTATCAAAGATCGCCGAAAGGCATAATTTATCCTGACATCCATTTTGAACCTTTTTCTAAAGGATTTAAATGACCAAGTTATCATATGCACATTTCCGCTAGCTTAAAACAAAATCAAGCCATTTTCGAACCGTATGATAACTTTAGATCAGAAGTGGATAACCCACCGAAATATCGCAAGGAAAGGGGCATATTGTGGATCCGGCAAAGCTACTCTTTCTTCTAATAAAACAAATTTGCCTATGAATAAAAGAATGTTATTTATATGGTGTTGTATTTTAGTAGCAAAACCGAACAAAAAGCTCAATTGTGGGCGAAGTAGTTTTAGCAACTGGATACTTTGAAAACATCAGTTCAAGAGAAGAGACCGGTAATGTGTAACGGGAGGGACATCATATCGCATCATGATAACGCCAGACCGCATTCTGCTTTGGGGGCTTAAGAAAATGACAGAACTGGGCTTCTGTCACATCCGCCATATTCTCAGTACTTAGCACCCTTCGACTGTCACTTGTTTTTGTGCTTAAAAATTCTGTGAATGGCGAAAAATTCAAAAATAAATAAGATATCAAACAAGCACCAGTTCAATTTTACGCATAAAAAAGAAATATCTTCCAAAGATGAGATGTACAGTTGCCTTCACCCTCACAAGAATTCATTAATGACAATCGCAATTATACTATCCAATGAAATTCATCGAATGTAATAAAAGATGAACAGTTTCTATTTTGTCTTGTTTTGAAAACGGGCAGGACATTTCGGCAGATTTTATAGCTCCTTACCTCCATCCACTGTTCTTGTCGGCTGCCAACATTTCTCAATTTCATTGAAACCGTACATCCATTTCATTGTTTTTTCTGCCAATCTCATATAAGTTTCCTCTGCCGATTCCCTCCCCCAATCCTTCAATACGATCATTTTAATTTGAAAAAATATCAATGAGAATTCTGTGGAAAAAATTGGTTCCTCATTATTATCCCAGTTTTACCTCAGAAACAAAAAAGTGAAGGTTTTCATTTCTTATAACCTTAAACTCAATCATCGTATACTCGAGATCTCCCAGAGATTTGTACGAAACCGAATGGAACGAGGCAATCGAGTCGACTTTGATTACATTCATAAAATTCTATTATTTACAATATAGTACACCCTCTTACATGGGAACTCAAAACAACACTTCCTCAAAAAAAAAGAACGATGAACGAAGACTTAGAGAAAAAACATTTTCAACCTATTATTTTTTTGTAAGCAGTCAGCATGTTCTTTTTTTTTGTTCCACAATTAGTTTTTTCTTCGTTGATCTCTGTCTGACAAAAATTAACGGGCTGTAAACAAACGTTTTAGAAAAGACAAAATGCTATATAAACCCATAAATTGAATTTTTTTCCTGAAAACTATTCCACTTATATTTTTTCGTCAATAACTTCTTACCGATCTCTTGTGGCTGAAAGGTGCTACCACAATATTCCCATTTTTGTACGTTAACCAAAGTAAGAATAAACGTCTTGACAAATGCTAACGTCTTTATCAAATAGAGTCACAAAGAAGCAGTATCCTTCTGATCCATATGGTGCAGTGACTGCCTGCGCGGAAAAGCTACAGAATGCTTCAGCTAGGCTGATTTCAGGACTTTAAAAATTTGTGGCTGTTCCAGCACATGGCTTTCCTCCTCAATACATGCACAATGGATCTTACCACCTACGACGTCACAAGAAAAGATGACTGATAAGAGGCAGTCAAATCTCGGGCTAAACACGACGAGAGTGTCAACCTTGAGATAAGCTTTGACGTTGATCAATCCCTTGCAGCGGGATGTGCCAACGAATTCGTTTTCAACGTGGTATCGTGGAGGTGGTTGAATGCGTGCCTGGTCTATACAGCGACCAGAGTTGACCACTCTTCACAAAGTCAAAGCTAGTTATCTTATCCAGATTTCTGTTCTACCTATTCATCGACCCCGGAGGGGTAGCGGCTTTTGTAGGCCTGAGGGAAACTGGTTCAAACCTGCGTGCCACTGTGGCACCTCCAATACTGCGCCACTGCTTCCGACGACAGTAGGAACGGAAAAGCGAACACACGTAAAACGAGACATGTATACTGTTCCATTCTCTGCAGATGTAGCAGCAAACAAACGTTTTCGTTGCCAAATGTCGAAAGCTCTTGGTGAACTCATCTATTGCTTAATTAGTCATTCAATATGGCATCCTATTTCTGTGGACTATTAAAAGCTTTTTCAACTGATGAAAGAATACTGAATGTGTTTCATAACAAGTTAAAGAAAGTATTCCTTAAAAAACGCGTTTAATGATTTCATTTTTGTTGACCTCAACACGAGATTAGGAACGACTAACTAGAATGAATACAGGATATTAAACTACGGGAAGGGAGAGCGAATGTAGAACGAAGAAGGTCTGCATGATTCCTGTCTGCAGCGAAGAAGGTCTGTATGATTCCTGTCTGCAGCATGTCTGCTTCACATAAACTCTTTTTTCCAAAAGTGATAAGTTAGTTGATAAACATAAAAGTTGCTCTACAGCACGATCACATCCTCACAAACAGAAAATGATGTATATTTGACACCTAACAGATACCTTAATTCTTTACTTGATTAGATCATCGTCTTTTGCATGCAGAGATTCATAAGCTGGAAAAAACCACTCATCGCCTATGAAAAGCAAAAAACGATCGTGTATGACAAAGAAATTCTTAATAAGATTTCCTCCTCATATAACTGGTAAACAAATTAAGATTCGACCGAAAACTACAGTCTGTTTGTTGAAGGTCTTAAAATCTCTGTTAAAACAGCATCGCTTCAACAAACAAGAACTACGGAGCTTATGTTGAACAAACCAAAGAAGAAGGGAAAAAAATATGCAAAAGCGCAAAAAAAGAATAAAACTGAGGCTTGATCGTGTTGAAACACGTCTAACGAAACAAATAATACATGCTGGCTGTTTAACATATTTGCAAAATGATTTGCTTATGTATAGTTGAACAAAATCTTTGGAAGTATCTGAGTCTAGACTGAACGAACGCCATCGCAATCATTGTGATTACATTATCGTGTTACGCGCTGATGAAAGAAGATGGTACAGTAACCACATTTCTTTCATCTTTAGAAAAAAGAAGTCACAGAACAAAGACGTCGCCACAGATATCCTATCCAAAAAGGATACCTGAGAGGATCTAACTAGCGTCGAATATGCTTGTTAAGTATACCTGACAAATTATTTATGAGCATTATTTTTTTGCCCAGATTGAAGAGAGTCGACGAGAAAGGCATACCTATTAATGTCCGTATCTGATCGTCGTTTTGAGAATGATGCCGTCATTTTTTGAGAAGTACCATAAGGTAGGAAGTAAAGCAAGGCACAAAGAAGTAAAGTAAGGCGCAAACGATGTCCAATAAACGTAACAAAAAGATTACAATGCATAAGACCATGACGTAGAAGCATTTTATGAAAATTCGATGGTGTTGAAGACAATAAATCGAGCTGGATGGGTCCCGATTACAAAATCCACATTGTGTGTGTACTTGGACATTCAATAAAGATCAAGAACAGCATGCTAAAGTTGAACATGTATCTTTTCAGTTCGATGCTAATTTGTGAAGTGGGCCTCTTCCATATCGCCATGTTTGAGGAACACTATCACTATGAATGATTGAGCGTCAGAGAAACGAATGAGAATTATAATGAATTCGTTTACCAGTAAAGACGGGCCAAGTAAACATACAAAAGTGTATAATGGGAATGAAAATTCCAGTTCTTTCCGATAGTATTCCTTCCTAGTAGATTTTCTTTGATTTTAATTATTGAACTTAACAAACTTGCAGCATTACGAAATACTCTCGACCACGCATTTCATATCGACCGTCACGGTTCGAAACATTGATTTCATTCGTATCTACGACTACGAACCCTGAAAGAAACTATCTTCCTGAATATACTAAGAATTTGCGTCTGTAGCTATTTACCTCCTAATAGACCGTCACCTCGATCGGTTTGGAAATGTCCATGATACCAATGGGTTCCTTTATTGTCAGCTATGAAGCGATATTCAAAACTATAACATGGTTCATCAAAGTTATTTTCATTATTTTGTATTCTAATTGATTAGAAACTTTAATACGACTTCACTATGCCATAAACGTTATGACGAATAATATTGTATCTTCATATCATTTGTCGCCAATTGATCTCCTTGAAATGTCACTCCAAAAAAAAAGGATGAAATGAACGTTATCATCAACGTAGAGTGCGTAACGATATTCAAATTTAGTGTTGAATAATTTCACAGTCTATGCTTAACGATGGATGGTGGGATCGATGAATGGACACAACCTGGTCTGTGTATGAAGTCTTCTACGTAATTTCCTTACCACCTGGATTACTTGGATACCAGTTGATCGTTGACATATCGAACGAGCACCAATAAAACTTTCATTTGTCCCTATCGCGGGCTAGGGTAGTCCAATGCGTTTTTTTTTTCACATTAAGGGTTAGTTGAGCATCATGATTTCCACCCAGGCTGGTAGTATTTCTGCATTGCATTTGATGTCCAGTGGGATCCCAGCTCGTATTCATCATTCATACACATCATGTGTTTGGCCCACCTAATCATCTAACGTAGGTGAAAACTTCGGATCCCCTCTTTTACTTGTGTCACACGGGAGACACCAAATATCACCATTTCGATGGAGCATTGTATAGAGCTTAGTTATTATTCATCCTACTTCCATAATTTCCAACATTCCGAGACATACATTAGGGCAGGAAAAATTTTGCTTTCTTCTAAGTGAAACCCTAGATTAAAGTTTGTCATAGTGAGTTATGGATTCCTACATAGTTGTGATAGGCTGTTCAGATAATATGACTGGGTAATCTATTTCCGAAAAATGGTGAAATAGTAACATTAATATGGAACTTCAGGCGTACGCGCTTTCACATTCACAAATTTCCGGTCTGTTGTGCTACCGATAGCACAAGGGACTACCAATGTCCTTGTCCTCCGAACACTCAATGCTTTACTTTTACTCAATACTCCTAGGTGGCGTTATATTATCAGCACTCTCTTTTCAAAAGGTTTGATCTGGTGAGCCGATATTGGTATTACCTGAATTACCTGGATTCCCGTTCATCATCGACTAAGTCGAGCGTACACCAGTAAAGCTTTCATTTTCCCCTATTGTACAAATGTGGTCCAATGATTTCTTTTCGCTCTAGGGATTCGTTGAGCATCATAATCCCTTTCTAGGGCCTTGGTGAAGAGGTCAT
>KN716936.1:14752-27894 GCA_000816705.1 Dictyocaulus viviparus | reverse complement strand
CATGTAATGTAAATGTAATACTATGCAATATTTAATAATATTCAATGTTATACTTAATATGCAATTGAAGCCGAAGTTTGATGACTCACTGCATTGGAGTAATGAAAGGGTTTGACTGATTGAGTTGTAGACAACAAGAATGAGTAACTAGAACGCCGACTTCTTTGTTTTTTATTTGAATGAATTTTACTACGAGAACCTCGTGTTCTGCTTAAGAGATACAATATTGTGAATTACCTCGAAACAAAACACATGAATGACCCTCAATATCGAGACCTCGATTTTATTTCCCTCACTTTATTATCTATTCAAGAAAAGCAAGAAACACTTAAACGAGAAGAAATAGTCTTAGCGGAAAATTTTCGATTATAACAATTCAAATCTTCAAACATTCCATTGAATAGCACAAAAGATTCATAGACCTACTCTGTAGTCAACTTCTTTACGCTAGCTGATGTTTACGTGCCATCACTTGATATTATGAAGTTCCTAGTAAGTAAATTCACAGTAAAATATTTCAAAGGTTTTTATAGCTTGAAGAAATAAAACTACTATTTAGCTCAAATTTTTCTCTTCGTACTCTTATTACAATAAGAATAAAAGATTTTGTGAACTCCGACCTTGACACCTTATCACAAGCAGCAATTCTTCCGTGTGGTTCTCTTCCAGAAGAATAGCCTTTTTCCTCACACACGGTCGGCCTTTCTTCCATTTCGCGAATCACCTCACCAACGCTCTCCAATCTGCAGCTAAAGAAAACGGGTTTAACTCTGCCTTTTTTGCACAAAACAAACTACAAATCTCGGTATAATGAGATTTTTATTTGCTTCATTAACTTTGCACAGACTATATCTTTAACTTTCTAACAGAAACCATGAAATGAAGAGAAGCTTAAGCAATCTCGTTTCTCAAAATTAATTCTTCAACGACTGTTTTCATAATCTCGGTCACTAGTTTTACGACCAACATTCTTTTAGTATGAATACTGTATGAAGTATGTATAGTATGAATAGCTAACTTAGTACGTTAAGAAAGAAAAGGTGTCTTGGTTGAGTTCTACGCTAAAAATCACTCGTAGTGTAGTTGTGGAGGTGACACAGTATTACGCAGGCCCGAATCAGGTTCACGGTCGTCCCCTCACCTACTAAGCCCTTCATCCCTTCGTGATCAGTAAATAGGTCTCAGAAAATATAAGTAAGATGAACAGCACTAACTTGGTGTAAAGTGATCAGCTCAAGCTACTGCATGGACTAGTCATGCACTAACACACCTCCACGGCATCTTGTTGAACACGAATATGTAGACACATCTAGCAAACGGGACTGATAAGCGCGAAAGCACATCTTATCCTATCTTGTCTCATCATGCTTATTTCTGAAGTTTGCTTGTAAAGGATATTTCATAGGGCGTAGAAGTGATCTATTGGTTTAATTAATAATGAAAAACTAATTTGTATGTAATTGATAGAGAAATTTGGGCATATTTCGACGTAGAAAGTTTTCAACTAACTTCTGTTGGACCTTCTGTTGGTTTGATTTCTCATTCTTATTTCGTCGGATTCTCATAGATGGAATTAATATATGAGAAGAAGACTGTTCTGAATCTGTAATAGTGCTGCTGAACGACAATTCTGGTTTAAGCAATCGAATTACCATGACGCAAGAGTTTCCATTATAATCGCACGCTTGAAGCGAATCCTGCAACAAAACTAATAAGCTTAAGACAAGTTGTTCAACAACACATCAGTCCACCTGAATAGCTTTAGCTGCAACTTGCGGATTTATAGAGTTGACGAGTATTGATATGATATGTGCATCACTTAGATATTCCCATACTGCCCAACTGGCTATGACAACATAATCCATTTCACGGGTGATGGGCATCGATTTTTCGATTGGTCTAGGGGTGATAATTGGATGGAGACTGAAGTAACCAAGCTGTCTGCTATTCGACGTCACACCGTTGATGAGATTGTTCTAGAAAACGAAAAGTTTTTACACTTGCCAAGAGCTTACATATGGGCAATACTTGACAGATCCATAAGTCATTTTTATGCTCTAATTAATAGATCACTTTGAGCATCACGGTGCCTCAAGCTTACTATTCTATGGATTTATAAAACTAATATGAGAAAATCAAATATTAAGCAGTAATAGAATTAGTTGTTTCAAATTGCTCAGAAATACAAGGTATTGGTTGAAATTAAGAATCTTCATGACAACTGTCAACGATTGAGCTCATGCGCATCACAAACTTGAAAAACATCGTTTTCCTCTTCAATAATTCTTTATTACAACTAATGTACATGGCAATTGACAACAGATCTCACACTTCTGCCATATCATTCATTAATATCATTTCGCTTTTTTCTCAAATTTCCCTCATTGAGCAGCAGTGTAAGCCATTTCGACCGCTTTAACTACTGATAGCTCTTATGCGCACCGCAATCACAACGACTGAGAAGCCGGTTTTTGGCAGTCAGAAGGGCTTTTTCTCGTCAATCTACTGCCCACAATGAAGCACATTACACAAATAAGAGAAAGAAGAGAGAGGAAAGTTTTTGCAGCAAAAAAGCTGCATCCCTTTTTTCATTTTGATAGAAAATTCAGATGTTAATTACACTTTTCTTTTTTATCTTAAATAAGCTTATCTGAGCTTTCCATTGACCTCATCAACGAAACCTCCAGCAAATCGTATTTGATCATATTGTTCCTCGTCCAGCTCTACTGGTTCAGTCAACTTCTCCAAATGTGTACCAACCAACACTGCTGCTCCAATGTTACCAACGTACGCAATCGTCAGTCGTCTTCCAAAGTGTATGAGTAAGCAGCCAGAAATCACAGTAATAGTCAATATTGTCGATATAATTTTACCACGTTTTCATTAAAACAAAGCACTTACTGGCTCCCAATCGTTCTCCGGGTTCCCCTAACATTTCATGCACTTCGAGAAGAATTTCAGAAAGGTTATAATCATTTTCCTGAACGAAATTTTTTCTAGGATCTTTTCCTTCTGTCCTTTATCTAGTATTCATATCGCAAACACTAAAATCTTCACTAATCAGATGTTAAACAAACATCGATAAGTCCTAAGCAGTCTTGAATTTCTTCCACTCAAAGGCCAGCGAAATAATGAAAGCCATGACTACAACAAATGGACAAATACGACCTAATCAATCGATCGGATTCAATTCTTTATTCAGCAGACATATTCAGCTGTCATAGCAAAAATATTTAACGCGTTTATAAATTAAGTTGCAGCAAGCCAGAAGATCTAATTATGAACGACGTCAAGCAAAGTTGAACAGTTTAGAAGACGAACTGCTCGCCCTTCTATAATGCCTAGAATTCTCCAGCGCAATCTATTATTCTAAACATTGATGGCATGATTTTTCAAGCCAATTATCTCATATATAAAGCAATATCCATTTCCTAAAAATGAAAAACTATATTTAGAAAGTTGAAATAAAAAGCACGTTTTTGAGCTAAATGAAGATGGACCTTGGACATAATGGACTGTTTTAGCATCAGTTGAATCTTTCGTGGAAGTTCGTAGTTTGACGAGCCATCGATCATTCCAAATACATCACCACAGTGTACGCGACGGATACAAAGCCTAGAAAATTGAATTCCAATATCATCGAATTTCGACTTATGTATAAAATACGTTCCGAATTAAAGCATAGCCTTTATGCTGTTAACAATTCTTTGCCTAATTCACTAATTAAAAATACTAATATCTGATCAAAAGTTCATACAAGGACTATACAGTATGAAGTTTTCAAGTTCCTGCACATACAGCTTCTTGATGTTAAACGCAGACAGGTCCGCCCATCTTCTACATGATTGTCCAGGAAAACGTTGGTAACCTCTTCGGTACCACTTTACAACTCTTGTCAATCTGCCGCTCTTTCACGTCATGATATGGTCGGCCCATTTATGCTTCGCTGTTGAAACACATGCTTCTGGACTCAAATCTTATGTTCGAACTGTAATGTTTCGCTTGTTACTGTGTTCGCCATAAGATTTAGAAAAACATTGTTTCGGGCCAATGAATTGCTATAGAATTCTCGACGTAGTTGATGAACGAGCCCATAGCTCGGCCGTATAACAAAACACTGGAAATACGTCAACTAGAAGAGATTCTTCAGTGTACACCAGGTTTCCTATCGTTCTTTATTCTTAAAGAACTCCTGAAGTAGACATAATGAATGTATATCCATTGATCGAATTTAAAAACCACAATTTGTAAAACAATTGTCGATATTACCGTAAAGGTTCAACACTGTACAACAACAGAAACATACAAGAATGAATTGAATCTTACAATTCATAAGAACCATCTTACGGATTCAGTGCCACTGTTTGATTACACAGTTGCTCAACCATTAGAAATTTAACTAGATGCTCTGTGACTGACTTACATTCGTGTCATCCGTGGTGCTGTGATGCGGAACACATATTTTGTTCAAGAGGGATATATTGAGTACAATGCGCCAGGACTGACTTGTCATAGGAGAGTCGGTATCTATTTCCATATTTAATCGTTATAGCCTCCAATAGACAGATATTTTTACATCGGTAATCAGACCTTCACACTTCGGTAGTACAGGGAAACATAGTAGCACACTACTATACATTATGTAGTGCTCTGCAGATGTATTATGGCCGAGTATTCTAATCTAGTGATCTACTACAGTCAAGCGTTTGCCGTAAAACCACACAAATTAATGCTTCATCGGCCAAACGTGACTGTACACAATTAGTACGAAAGACAAAAATGAATTTTTCGATTGAAATATAGCACACTTTTAAAAATCGTCGAAATGTAATTATAAGACATTTTGCCTACTGTCAAAATATTTTGATGAACAGTGAATTGAGATTTCTAGAGTACTTCATGAAAATGAATACGAGCTCGAACTCTTACTTGTTTCGAATCCCTGAAGTTTCAGAGAATCCCATTTCAACTCGGTCATGGCGCTGATCACCGATGTCAAACAAAGCCAATGGTTTCTTGTAACTTTTTCTTAAAAAGTAAACATTAAAAGGAGTTGATAATTATCAGAAAAAAACATTATTAATAGTTCTTGTCAATGACCATGATAAGTTTCAACATAATCCCTGTGTTATCAAATTGTAAAGTTAAAGAAAATGAAAGAAGAAGAGTGGTTGAAGGCTTTACAGCGGTACAATAAAGGTATCTGGGTCGATTGCTTGTGTGTCCAACCAACATAGCCAGTCCAAGGGCGTAGTATTTGATATCGAAATTATCTGAGAACATAGAACTACCATGACTTTAACTACTTGTCATCAAGAGCCATTGTACAGATGCATTTAATCAGTTATAGTAATACTACCCAAAAAGAAATGAAGCCGTAATTATGCTGAGTTTACAGCAAAACCCGGAACGTCAGGCGGGACTCGAATCCTCACTTGAGGATATTCGATCTTCCGTGCTTATCATCAAACTACCAGGGCTCTCGATCTAAGACCACTCAATGCTTCACTTATGGTAAGTGGGTACCATTATCAGCACTCGCTCGTTAACAGGTACGACCTGGTGAGCCAATATCGGCATTGCATCCAGTTAAGCTGATAACTGCGGGACAACCCGAGGTTCAGATATAATCATAATTTAATCTTTTTATTCTACACTTATCGTAAATGTGTTATTATTTTTCAATGATATTACACTATCTGTAGGTTAAAATATAAATTTTGATTATATCTCTTAACTCTGTTCCCATTGAGTAGGATTTTGTAGTGGAACGCAGTAAGTCGAAATTTTTCATAGAGCGCATTTTTGGGAGCAGTCGTCAAAATCTTCAAGATCAATATGAAAAGAAGAGTGAGGCTCAGTTCACTACTTAGCTCGACAGCACCTTATCCTTGGAATGCGCCACACAATCGATTTTATAAGAACTGAATTTATGAAGGACTGCATGCAACTGACTTCTAAAATGAATCTCAATGACTTAACCATAAATCCAGTCATGATCTATATTTCTATTTTACAATTATCATAATTGTATCACCATTTGTATTGATATTATAATATCTGTAATTACGCTGAGTTGACCGCAAAACTCGGAACCATAGCAAAATCGGACCAACCACTTACAGTGAGAATTCAGGTTCGAGTCCCACCTGAGGTTCCGAGTTTTGTGGCAAACTCAGCGTAATTACAAATAGAAATTCAATGTTCTTTATCTTTGCAATTTATTATGGTATCAATTCACATAACTTTGACAGGTTATGAATTTTGTTTTTGTTTTCCACCAACGCAAAGTGACACTACAATATCGCCAACCACTACGCTACAAGCTACATCGAGAATAGAACTATTATCGAAAATTTTTACCTCAACGTTCCAGAAGTAAAATTGAGAGCCGAGTTACACGTGAGATCCAATAAACTCAAACTGGTTCCAGTGGCGATGTTAGTTGCGCATGTTCCCAATTCATTATTCGACAAATCTACCAGCTATAACAACTCACATACAATGAGAACACTATAAAACTAAGAGTTTTACATATTTTCATTAAAAAACAAATTTAAGTTCTTTTGTTATCATCTGTGATATTCGCCCTCAAAATAATATGTTAATTTTTGCTTATAATTTTGGAAGCGAATTACCTCATCACTCTTTCTATTCATTGACAGCAAATCTCAAAAGTAATTGATGAGATATTTCCATCAGATTTCATTAGTACTGGCCTTGATTCCGTCTAACATGAAATGATTAGCAAAGTCAAAGGCTTACTTGTAGCGTATGCGAAAGAGAGAGGTTAGGAATCAATTTGATGCGATTAGAATGTGCTTTCAAAACTTGAAGTGATGGCAGACTGAATATGGATGAAGATAGTGCCGTCAGTTCGTTTGAGCTCAAATTCAGTTCCTCTAGTAAAATCAGAGAGCCGAGAGCACTGAAATTTTTTGGTGTTTAAGCTCGAGTTCGAGGGAATCATTACGTTTTCTTATAAACACAGATAGTCTTAATGAATTTCCTTTTTCTAGAAACAGTTTCTGCTTAGAATAGTGTTGAATAGCATAAGAATCATGATCTTTATTTCTATAGCAATTTTACAATGTTCATGTGAAGGATATGATACACACTTTGGTTTGATTTAATTTCTGACAGTTTCAGTACATTTTGTTCTCTGAATGATTTTTCACGAATGCTATTATTTTACAACTTTTGTATATCATACAGTCACCGTACGACATCTACTACGAGGTACGAGGTAGAAGATTTTTCAGTAAAGACATATCATCGAACTGAAATGGTTCTCATGTCAGTAACTAACTAACTAACTAACAGTAATCGATAGTTCAGAGAGTTGAGCTCGTCTACTAACTGGCACCGCTCTCTGATCGAACGATGCCAAGCAAAGCATGTGAAAACACGCCCACTGTCAACAAGCAAGACATCTATTAGACAGAATATTTCAATTGACCCAAAGCTTAGATCTCCTTTACACTATTTCCTTATCATATCTGTAAGATTATTGCTTCATACAATTTGTCCGTAGATTTATCTCCGATACCACATCACACCTGTGTATCGATGATTCGTTCCTCGTTCCTCTTTACTCTTGATATATTCACAGTTCGTTCAAGCTATTAGCTTTGTTCAAGCTATAATTCATCTTTTGTGTTTTATTTCAATATTCTTCATACTCATTATTAATTCCTACGTATTAAGTCACAGCTGCATCCATTATCTCGTCTAGCAGCGCTTTTCTATTATACAATTACCAAATGGTATTATTGTTGCTTTTATATAAAAGTGTGATTACCCAACTTTGTAGTAAATATACAACTACAAAACAAACTATTGTCCTTTCTACCACAACCGTACCATTCAATTCCTCTATCAAATCACAAGTCTCGCGCAGTAATCTCTTACAAGTCCTGCTCCTAGAGCAAAACAGCACACTACAACGACTACTTAACCAAGTCATTTCATCGTCCGCAGGAGTAGTACTACCCAGCGACCAACTAACCACCTTTACCCTTAGCAAGTTAATGGTCTGTTTCAGGGAATATTGTGAAAACCACAAGTCTATTTTGTAGATATCAGTTTGTATAACGATTCGGAAACCGGAAAGTGTGTATTTGAACTTCTATGTTTTTTCAAAAGAAAAAAAAATAGCAACACTATGTGATAAAATAGAACAGTTGCTAAGATTAATATGGTAACATTTTAAGGCAAGTTCTATAACGAAAACTAGAAACGCACCTGTCGTCGAAATATCTGAGTTTATTACGAGACAGATCGAGAGTTCTAAGGCGTTTCATTTTCATCAGAATCGGCACTACCGTCTCATCCAGTCGATTACCACTCATTCGCAGTGTGTTCAGTTGATTTTGCTCCACATTTGTGTTGACCGCTGGTAGACTGGTTAGACGATTGAAAGATAGATTAAGATGACGTAATCTGTAGAATAACTTGCATATTGGGCGTAAGCATAGTACAATTGTTCAGAGTGAATTGTTATAAAAGAAAACGAAGCGAGTTTCAAGAAACAGTAGACGCTTGAGGTATTAAAGAAGAAACGAACTAAAAAGTATAGAAAAAAGCGTAACCTGCTGCACTTCCGTAAGAAATCAACAGGAAGTTCAGTAAGCTGATTGTTATAAAGAACACAGGAAACCAAATTCAATTCGTCAGACGGATTCGGAAGTGATTTGATGCGATTATTTTCGCAACACAGAAAACGAATTGATTGCACATTGAACAGTCTATAAACGGAAAACCAAATACCAATGTGAAAATAGTATAAAAATTTTTTTAGCTAATCTATGTTGAAATGCCACAGTTTTGAGTCAGAGTTTGAGGCAAAAATAGGAACCATAAACAGAATTTTAAATTATCATCTAGACAAGCAAACAATATCAGTTGCACTGTGTCGTTCGATACAGTCTCATACTAGTGTGATAGCATATCAATTCACTCAACTATTTATTAAGAGGAATTTGACAAAATAAATTACCGTTCAGGTACATGAGTAAGTCGATTGTTGTTTATTCTGAGGCAGTCAATTTGTGGAAGATCGCAAATCCAATCAGGCAGTGAGTCAAAGTTATTATGGGATATATCGATAAACACCAAATGTATCGGCACAGGCATTACAATCAGACAATCCAGCACTATGAAATGAAATTGTTCAGTACAGCTTTATCAGTGAACTCACAAAAAAAAAATACTACCGAACTCAACACACACCTTTAAATTCGTAAGTTGCAAAGCGAGGTTGCGAGAAATTGAAAAATAATATTAGCACTCAAATGCAAATTCAACAACAAAGCTCCGTTAGTGAGTTTGTACGATACACGCAAAAACACAATTGCATTTACAGAAGGGTCTTCACTTTGATGGTTCTTTTGTAGAATTGTAACTACTAACTATTACCACATCGTTGTAAATTAAACTGTATGAATTTCCAACTGGATTTGCTTGAGGCTTATAGAAAACAGTCCCTTTCCAGCTGGAAGCAATCTGAGGTGATTCCCTTTCCAGCTGGAAGCAATCTGAGGTGATTTGTATTTTGATCACCTGCTGCCAGGTGATCAGAAAAGCCGCTTGCTTTCTGCTTTTCTATTACATTATAATGGAATGATCCGTAAATCGTTTGCAAACAGGATATATACACTATAAATTGTCCAATATACTGTGAGTTCAAAATTTACTATTGGACATCACACAAGCTAGCAGAAAAGTATGATTGTGGTCAGTTCCAAGAAGACAGGAGGGTATGGATTTTACATTCTGCTTTGAGCGTTCGAGAATTTGAGTCATAGTTTTTTGAAAAAAAATCTACACTCAGTTTTTCATGAGATTTGGACAACTAAATGAGCCTGACTACGGTCAAATGACGGCGTAGATAATCAATTGAAACAAACTGTTGTGATGGGCATGAAGATGAGTGAGACTCTGTCCGTTGAGGTGAAGTGATGACAGCTGCAATCGCTCACAGTGAAGAACCTAAAGGAAATCACCGATCTGACAACACGAAAATGTTTATGAGAACACGTCTAAAACGTCAACATGATAACGGATATGAGCGCCAAGACTTTTTGAAGAAAAATATCAACTCAATAAAAAAGTCAAGTAAAAAATTACACAAATTTTAATTAGTTCTATTTATAAAAATCACAAGTCTAAAATTACAATTCTTTTGAAATAGAGGTACTCAAAAAAATCGCAGTCATAAGAAAAATATTCTATCTTTAGCTATACAAACGTAGTCTATTTTTCAGAGAAGAATAGCGTTAATGCATTTAATACGTAGAACCTCACTTATCCTTCAAAGGGTTTGAGTTGAAGAAGCTCAATACGAAACTTCGAAGTTTTCATTTCGACACAGAAACATTGTAAGCCTCGAAGAGCGCCTTCTGCTTTGCAAACGTGTTGCTGAATTAGCAGAGAAAATTTCTGACCAGGATATAACAACAAGTAGAGCTTGCCGCATAAGAGGCACTGATTAGTGAGATTATATGGGTTTGCATCACCAGGTTTCTTGTCGATCACCAACACTTTCGAACGTGTATCAGAATATTCACATCTTCTTATTGTACACAAGGTTTCACTAATCAATACAAAGTTCTTCGATTATCATCACGTAGTCTGACCAACAGCCGAGCCGTGCAATACGTTTAATGTCCAGTGGAACATAATCAGTTACGGCTATACTATATACTGCCTTCAAACAGTCAAAATTAAGTTAGGCATAAGTTAAGACAAAAAGAACGGTGGAGTCAAAGAGGAAAATCATTTTTTTTTTCAAATTTTTCGTCAACATGACCTAGATATATAAGGCTTCATCATTTTGTAATATTCTACCCGTTGAGCGTAGATGAGACATCAGAAACAGAACATCATCTTCTTAAGGTTCAAATTTAGACCAATTTCTTCACAAACAATGTCGAAATCGGCTAATATTTGTTCGACTTATTGGATGTTTGATGTAATAAATACATTGCCATTGACAAAATGATGGTAGTGAAGTCGACAACCGTCAATTTTCGTTTCCAAAACATTCCGCACCCGTTGTCGAATGATGTATTAAAGTGGCTTTGACCAGCGTTGGAGAAAAAGTATCGCCTTGCCAAACATCCCTTTTTACGTTGATGATGACGGTGCAGTAAAATTCTAGTATTGCTCACAAAGACTCTTGATGTGAGAAATGTTTGGTTAGTGACCGCTTCTGTCTCGGTTAAGGTAAAAGGTTTCTTGAGAATGAAAAACAGAGTGGTTTTCCAATCTCAAGATACCTCTATAAGTTTCATGGTTGCGTGAATGTGGTTTGCTCTGCTGAACACTTCTTCAAAACTATGCTTGATTACGATGCTGTCTATCGTTCAAGGTTCTGCCAGTTCTTCTCAAAGAAAAATTAAGACTCGTGTGAAAATCTCATAGACAATAAGCAACAGGTAAATTAGGATATGATTGCTATGCTGTGAACGTCTCCTTTTTTGTGTACTAACACGGTCCCGGTAATTTTCCATTAACTTAAAACTTTACAGGTGTGAAGAGTCGAACCCGTGTTTTAATTAGAACTGCCGGCTATTTAATGCAATCATTTAGCTATTCATTTTAATCTCTTAAATGTTCTAGCTTAATCCTATATGGTCAGGGTGATGTACGATTCCATAATGACGAAACAGCATGTCAAAGTTCGCAAGGACTTTAGAGATGACAACATTGTCTTTTCTCTCTTCACAAGGAGGTTGACGAATGTGACTATCAAGGATATCCGAAAAAACAACACACATGATTTTATCAATTATCTTTTCGGACGTCGTAAATGTTCTGTCTTGGGGGCAGAGAGCTATCCGTGGTATTGGTGAAGTGCCGGCGGGTGTTGCGAAGCTCGTGCCAAGTTTCGCGACTTTAGATTTAGATTGGGAATCGCCTGCTGCTTTAGTTGTTCACGTGGGCGTATAAGCACGAAAGTTCATGGAAACTGGCGTTTTTCAATAAGTTTCGAACTTTCAGCACATTTTGCGCTCGCGTAACGATGCTGAATTAATCTATGGTTTTTTTGGTGCTGTCTAGGATGAAATGTTGTAATGTTGACATTAAATGTGACTTCCCTGGAACCATTTATAAATGATAAAACTCCTTAATTATTTTAATTTCAAGATTTTGTTCTTCAGAAATTACAGCGTTCTGTTTTATGTGCGTGAAGGAAAGTTTGGTGCTAAGAAGGCAATAGTCGGATCAAAAACATTGGTACAACAGCAACATTTGTTAGATGTCTTAGTCTTTTCACGTCTACACAGCTTAGTTTGGCACTAAGATTTTAGGAGCCTTCCATAGTGCACAGCGCTGTCCTGTTGGGATTTATTGCGGCGTATTGTACCATTCCCTTTATGTGTGTTTTGCGATTGTGGCCCCCTTGCTAAATTTTTCCACCGGGCTGAACAATGTATACTTATAGACAGCCTGCCATTCTATCCGACTATGTACTGAAGCTTATTTGTTGAATACGTCTCCACCGCGCCCCTTGTACACTTCCCATTCGTTTAACTGCTAACTTTTGGCTGAATCGATGTGCAGCATAGAATCATCATACCCATAGGAACAAAGATTCAAGCATACACGGATAAATCTTTATGTAAAAGATCTGCCTACAAAAGATACGAGCCGATCAAGTGCAGCCGAATTAACGAGTCGATTCCATGAAGCCACTTGCGTATCAAGACAAGAACATAGTCGCTTTTGTACTTTTATCCCTTATATAGAAGGTAGTCGTGTCCCACGTTATCTCGATAGTACCAGTTTCAGATCGCTCTGATAGGAAAATCAGCATTACGTTCGTATCAGCAGATAATTGCCGCTCTCTATTGGAGCGATACATTTTCAAAAACAATACGCGGGTCTTGAGAGTACTAATTAGCATTCATGTTGATAAATTAAGCAGAAAATAACACTAAAATATAACGAGAGTATTGGCTAACCACTTTGTAATGTCGAATATAAAAAAGAGAAACATCCAAAAGATTGGCAGCATGATAGTTTTCGCGGATGAATGAAAATATGATAAGGTGAAAGTTGTTATACCTCAAGTGATGGGATATTTGTTAGGTGAACAGTAGATACATTCCAATTGTCTCGAATGTCCAAAAATGTCA
>KN716936.1:0-14652 GCA_000816705.1 Dictyocaulus viviparus | reverse complement strand
ACAGCAACATTTGTTAGATAAAACCTTCTAATTACATCCGTTATTCATTTCCTGATGGCACTTTAATTAGAAGGCTCCATCTTGAGTATAGGATTTTCCTTAAAAATAAGTTAGCATTGATTGTTGCGTTTGTCACCACAAACTCTCATGGACGCAGTTTCTTCCACTCCACTCATTCCATTTGAGTTCGTAGGTGCGGTGCCAATGTAACGTTTTTAAAGCGTTCCTCTACGGACCATCTTAACGTTAAAATAATCACCGAACACGTAGAGTTTTAGAGTCTTGTCAATAGAGTTTCTTCAAATCCATATAGAATGCTTTATTTCATCTTCATCGTAGTTCAATGTTGGATAGTAGCCGATGAAGATTCTCATAGCTAATATTGTACAATGTGTGTTCAATCGATGCACGATGAATTTAATGTTCACAATATGTGTCAGATCTTCTATAGAGGATTTTGGTATCAACACTCGTGCGTTATATGCAGAGATTGTCGTCTTAGTCTTTCACGTCTACACAGCTTAGTTTGGCACTAAGATTTTAGGAGCCTTCCATAGTGCACAGCGCTGTCCTGTTGGGATTTATTGCGGCGTATTGTACCATTCCCTTTATGTGTGTTTTTTGACTGTGGCCGCCTTGCTAAATTTTTCCACCGGGCTGAACAATGTATACTTATAGACAGCCTGCCATTCTATCCCACTATGTACTATTTGTCTATCCCACTATGTATTATTTGTTGAATACGTCTCCACCGCGCCCCTTGTACACTTCCCATTCGTTTAACTGCTAACTTTTGGCTGAATCGATGTGCAGCATAGAATCATCATACCCATAGGAACAAAGATTCAAGCATACACGGATATATTTTTATGCCTACAAAAGATACGAGCCGATCAAGTGCAGCCGAATCAACGAGTCCATTCCATGAAGCCACTTGCGTATCAAGACAAGAACATAGTCGCTTTTGTACTTTTATCCCTAATATACAAGGTAGTCGTGTCCCACGTTATCTGGATAGTTCCAGTTTCAGATCGCTCTGATAGGAAAATCAGGATTACGTTCGTATCAGCAGATAATTGCCGCTCTCTATTGGAGCAACACATTTTCAAAAACAATACGCGGGTCTTGAGAGTACTAATTAGCATTCATGTTGATAAATTAAGCAGAAAATAACACTAAAATATGAGAGTATTGGCTAACTACTTTGTAATGTCGAATATAAAAAAGAGCAAAATCCAAAGGATTGGCAGCATCATAGTTTTCCCGGATGAATGAAAATATGATAAGGTAAAAGTTGTTATACCTCAAGTGATGGGATATTTGTTAGGTGAACAGTAGATACATTCCAATTGTCTCGAATGTCCAAAAATGTCAACTGATCGAAGCACGAACTTGGCAGTCGAAAACAACTGCCTAGTGCGGTCCGTCTTAAGTCAAGCTGAAATTCGACATTCCATCAAGCCCTGTTCGCTTCCGATTGCAAATACTTTGCAGTAATTAAATATACATAACTGAAGATAAAAAGACATTAGTTTGTTATAAAATTGTAATATGAATAGAAACTCATACAAATACTTTCGAGCAACTTTTCACTTCATACATCTGATATATTTGAAATCCGATAATGAACTCATAAAATTTCTCTGTCATTTGCCTATTAAATCTGGTTCGCTCTCCTTACTATTGCAGATTAAGTATGATTAATTGCACAATTTTTGGTTGAGGCAAATGCCCTCCAATCGGAAGATGATTTGCTACCATCCCCATTTTGTTCTGAACTAACTCATAGAGGCCTTGCTTTAGACACGATCATAATTGGAGTCAATCGATCAAGCCATAAATTTACGCATCAAGCTATAAGCTTTTTTGTGAATTCATTATCGGAGCTTCAGCTTCAACAAAGTAAAGACCCGACAAAGCAGGACAAAAACGACGATATAACCACCACATCCGTTATAAATGCTTTTAAATAATCGTACTTTATTAATGTGCGTAGGTTCGTCCATGCTCAGAAATTCTATATAGTTACCAGCAAAATCCCATTGCTTTAGAAGAGGTAATCGAACTAGAATATCCTCCGGCACCTAGAAACATAATTGATTGCCTAACATTCTATCACTCAAAACGACCAAAAAATTATCGGGTACCTGTTCGATTCTATTGAATTTCAAATTCAAAGACTGGAGATGTTCACACTCACCCAGCTGACTGGGGATGAAGCTTATCCAGTTGTTTTCTAGGTCTAATAATGTCAGTCTAAATATGAGTTGTGAACTGAATCGTAGCACATTTTTTTTTGTCTTCACTTATAGATCATATATCTATGGATTTATTGAAAACCAGTTTTTCTTTTGACTAAAGGAAAGTTGTTCACAGAAATATATATAGACAAAAAGCAGAATATTCTGAATTCTCTCACTGCTTAGCGTTCCGAAAACTGTTGTCTCGATCAAATGCTAGTAAGAAAACCTACCGCTTCATTAAACTGACATTCGCCGGTATCGTTTGAATGTGATTGGAAGACATATTCAATCTCTTCAGATTTATCAATTCGGCCAAAAAAGTAGGAAATATGGGAAGTCGATTCGACGAAAGATCCAAAAAAGTCAATGATGTCAGTCGAATCAAGTCATCTAACCAACCAAGTCGTACTGTAGACGCCTGAGGATACGTTTTGAAGATTACGAATAGAATATAGAGCTCGGACGCAATTCCTTAGTAGCTCATATGTTACAATACTTTTGTGTTCTTTTTCCTTTAAACTCTTGGTGATTAGGTGAGCATTTAATCTGTGAAATGAATTGTGGTAACCACCTGTCATTATGTAGAAATGAGATCCCCTTCATTCGAAAAAGCAACATATTTTTTGCCACTAAAGATGCAATTATTCTTATTGTAGAATAAATATCAGAGCTAAGCGCTGGAACTCGCAGCACTGCTAAGCGGACAGTTCAAGAAGGGTCCTCTCACGACTCTATTCATTACGTAAATACGCCTGTAATTTCCCACTCTTGTTATCGTTTATACTTAGCTCTACCGTTTACGATATGAAGCGGTAGAACAACCAATGAGAAGCGACTGAACTTGATGTAACTAGCGCCGGTGCTACATTTTCCTTGAATTGTAAAATGCACATAATTTCGTAACCTCACAGAGATCGAAAAAGAAAAGACCTACATAAGGCAAAATAGTGGCAGCACGCTTGTTGTTGTTGTTAAAGAATGATATTTACGCTGAATTTCGATGAGTCTATCGTATACCAGTCTTTTTGTTTATCTGTTGAACTCACACGGGAAACCTATCATTTGGTCGCACTCCGTTTTCAAAAGAGATGACAAGAAAATGATATCATCAATTGTTTACCACCAACTAGTTTAGGATGAGCACAATTTCGAAGAGTCTCATAGTAAGCCGTTAAAAGTGATAAAAAACGAAAAGATCTTTGAAAAATTCGTTGTTAAACACTCCACATGAAAGAATGGCTCAATAGATTTCGTTTTGCATCACTTTTTCCAGTCGATTTTCCACTAGAAAAAAATTGTTGAAGCGAAGATTTTGGACTAAAGAAACTTTCATAGAAGAATATATCCAGGATTGCCCTATTGTACTACTGTCCTCAGTATGCCTCTACCTTGAACGCCGTTGGTAAAGGAGAGCCGAAAATAAACAATGGAGTCAGTCACCTAAGCAAATATTTTACGTAGGAATCGATCAAATACTTGTAGGTCAGAGATGGTGTCTTTATGATGAATGGTAATATGCTAAGGTAATTTTAACATCGACAGATTCCTGCTGCGGGACGCCTCGTGTTCAATATCGTGAGGTGGTTGAAAGCGAGCCTGGTCTACACAGTGACTCGAATTGACCCTTTTTCACGAAAGTAATGCTGTTTATCTTACCCAGATTCCTTTGTACCAATTTGTCGACTACGGAGGGGTAGCGGACAATGTAGGCCTAGGGAACGGCAGCGAACTGACTTCGGGCCTGCGTGTCACTGTAGTATCTTGATCATTGCCCACGCGCCACGCGATAAGTTTGACAGTGCTATTATTTTGCATTGAATGCAATCACTGACTTCTCTGTGCTAAGACTAAAGCGTATAAGGTGAGGTATGAGAGGAAAAACTACGAGAGCAGTTCAAATACGCTTTAAGCTATTAATTAAGAAGATTAGGGCGCGTTTTTGCGGCCAATAAGGAGATGCTTGAAACTCTCTGAGTATACTGTTGCTTAAATTAACTGCAACTGATTTGACAGGATTGACAACTGATTTGATTTCATCATACCTTTTCATAATTGGTAGAAACAAAAAATTCACTATAGAAAAATACACTACAATTTCACTATTCTTGATTAGTGTTATGGACGTCTGCAGAAAATACCACCTACGCATTATCCTTAACCAATAACCTACTGCCTTAATTAACCACAAAAAATGTTCGATGACGTCAAGACCGTAACTGCTTTGTTAGCGCTTGTAGATCAAGAAGTCAGATCGCTCCATATCAAAATACGTAATGATTGCTTTACAAATTCCACAACAAATATGAAGCTTTTTGACCAAACCGAGACCTTACTATTTATACTGGAAAAACAAACCGACAAGGCTGAACGATTTTGCCAAAGCTCTTCACTGTCGGCTTGTAATGGATGATGAATTCGAAAAATTGAGACAAAAAACGAACGAGTTATCATTGATAGAAATTTTGCATCAAACATTCGTTTGGCAGATAAGTTCGTCTTGTTCTCCAAAACTACGGAAACAGAAGAAGCAGAGATGATGTTTCGCAAATAATCAAACGATACAGAGAAAAGAATATGAGTGCGACTAAACAGGAAAACGTGATTGATAAAAAAACAATCACAAGATCATATGAGATCGATATATTTCAAGCTGAAAAATTGGAATCTCACATATACTCAAAACGTTCTGTGAACAAGAAGAAGAGAATGGAAGAAGTGCAGTTTTTTTGACCTCACGGTTCTGCCAGCTGTGCCACTGAATTCATTCATACATACAAAACGATCTGTAGTATGGAACTCAAAGGGATACCAATGTTCCGCTAGACGTCACCTGCAATATGGAGGACATACTAATGAGCAAAGTCAGAAAGCTGTATTCGCAGCCGTTGAAAATTTACTGTTGCGGATGTCAGCATGTACGGAAGAAGCCACGACAATGAGCGACAATCGTGTAAGAACGGAGCAAATGAAAACACTATTGCTACTAGATCGTGAAGAGCATTTTAGTAAATGTTACTAGTCTTCGTCCATATTTCAACACAAAACCATCCATGTAAATCTGAAAACAACTCGGATTCATTCAATGAATCTGACTTTAGATTAAACTAAGTCATTCAATTACAATCTTTAGTTAGTGTTAAGTAGAATTTTTTTCTATTTTCGCCTTAAAATCTTCAATAAAAATCTGTTCTATTTCTATTTCACTGTGTGTTTATTACAGAATATCATAACAATCGATTTCCTTCAGAATCACTCACATGATCGGCACTTTTAACAGAGAGCGAATTTCTTCGAAGATTCAGTTGTTCGACCTCGTCAAACTCAGGACGGAACAACGATTCTGGTAGTAGCGTAAGCATTCTGTCGCTTAGATCGCACATTTTGTGCTGACCACTCTTAAAACTTACAGCTACAGTTGTACAAAAAAACCGATCTTTTTAATAACAAATAATAATATAAAGTGGATAGTGATAATTTCCAACAATGTATTATATTGGAAATAATCAGACAGGCAAAATATCCAAAAACAAAACCACTTTGAAAACGATCATTTTCCTTCCTTTTTATCAAAATAATCAATAGGATGCTTACGGCGTAGGGAGACTACAAGAAATCATTCAGACCTCTCTACAATTGAAGATCTATGCTGGAGTATCTTGGTAAAGGATAAGTTTTGATTGCAATCAAACGGACATTTAAAGGAGTGCGATACGTGAAGCATAGAAGTTGAGCATTCACATCCAGAACTCAAGAAAAGTTGCAATCAAATCGTCATGTGGACGAGTTCAACGCGGCGTAGATCTAACGCACAAGTGGAGCGATTTGGAAAAGCAGCACATTATAAGAAATATTAGAGGTGTACTCTAAGAAATATATTACATGTCAACGAAATTCGAACGAGAGACTTGTTGTAGAATAATTAGTTTTACAATTTTTCTGTTTTCAATTAATTATGACCAATTCTTCAGCCCAATTCGATTCTCTTTAGAAAATCGCATTCGTAATTTCGAAATTCCTTCATTATGTCGAATGCTAATTAATACAATAAGCTAATAAAACTGCAAAGTAAAAGTTTTGTTAACCTGGCGACATCCCTTCAACCAAAGTTCCAATGTTTCTGAGTCATCAAAACAAAGAAGAATATCTGACGCAGATTTATGGAGACGAAGGCAACGACCGTGTCGTGATTCACCCACATCAACACGACATCGCAACAAATCAAAAACTTCATCGTTGCCTGTATCTGCAAAACCAATAAACTCAATAGGATATTTCTTTAAATCGAAATAAATGTTGATGATAAGTAATCACACTAGAAACAAACTGTTGGTAAACAAATCACGAAGCCATAAGATCGAGAATCCACACCTTTTTGTATTCGAATACTTCCATTGTAAAGTGAGCATTTGTTACGGCTCCATCGATGCACAAGTTTGCCTCGTCGTACATTACACATGGATATTAGAATTTCTGATTGAACTGAGCTCTTTGATTGTAGCGACGGACGTCCTACAATCATAGGACGTAAGCGAATCGAATCCATTCGTTATATACTTAAAAATGTAGAAGTTCATTAAGCTATTCAGTTTGAACAATTATTGAATTATGTTTAATGAATGACATCCTTTATTAAATTTTGAATGGGTCCCAGGCTATGTGTATCTACGTCGTCAGATCAATGAATGACACAGCAGCAGAGCTTGACAGAAGGAAGCGAGTGGCCTTGGGAGCACATCGGAGCATCGAAGAGAATAAAGAGTACAAAGCTTCGAGCTCATACTTTCCAACACAACGGTTCTTCCCGTCTTAACGTATGTCTCAGAAATTTGGATATTATCGAAGTAGAATGAACGATCATTGAGCGCAATACAACGCTCCATCGAAATGATGATGTTTGGCGCTTCCCGTGCCGCCCAGTAAAAGACGGATCACTCAGTTCTGATCAATTTCAACGATCGAAAATCAGAAGCGCAACTGAACAAGCCAAGCTTCCGAAGATTTAGTGGGCTCGACACGTAATGCCTATAAATGATGAGCGATGAATACGAGCTGTAAGTGATCGGATCCTATTCGATATCGAAGCGCTATAAGGAGACCACCACCACGAAGGTCAAATCCCTTCGCAAAGTGATTACGATGCTCAACGAATTCCTATAGCGAAAAGAGCTTCTAAGACTACCCTCCTGTAGGATAGGAGAATTGAAAATTTTTCTGTTGCTCGCTCGACATTGTTCACGACTAACCAAAATCCATATAATCCAGGTGATCCATAAATTCCAAGCCCTGCTTTTCTGTACGGAAAAGAATAATTCTAAATTATGGTAAACGAATTTGAACATAAGCATGTAGGAGAATAATTATTTCAGTGTAATGCTTAATAAACACATGCTTTAGCTGTCCATGAAAAAACAAAAAAACTACTTAATTTGTATCCTATGGCTTACCAGCGAAAAAAAGCAATAAGGTGACGGAATCGTAAATCCGATCCTTTTGTTTGAACAGCATCTTCCGTATGACCTAGTGAAGAAAGATACTTACGAAGGATGAATAACGGACGATCGGACGGTAATAACCTCCTGAAATCATCTCGAATGTTTTTTCATGTTTCAAACTAATATATTTGAGTTTCTGATGAAGTAATGATCACTCTTCACTGATGGCATTTCACTTTATTTGCTGCCACTCGGTTAACATATTAACGTTTTATTTTACGGTACGGAATACTAAGGTAGTCCCTCATTGCTTCAAATCCCAATAAAGCATACTCATTATTACTACTTTTATTTATCAGCATCAAACCCAGAATACTCGAAAGTCGAGCGGAATCAAATAGCAGCCTTTCTGACAAATTATCTCTTTTCCCTTCTCCTGCCTCAGTGACTGACTAATGGCCAATTAGCGACCCTATAGGTTCAAGTCTACGACGACAGCATATTGACACCGACAGTCAGTAGAGTGTAGCGTCTTGCCTGCACGTTGAGAGGGAAACATAATTAATTAGACTCTTGATTCTTATAGGAGTTTTTCTGTTGAGAAACAAATGTACATGAGCAAACTAAACAGAATATGAGCAATTTCTTGAAATGGTGACATCACACCTCGAAATTATCGGTATATAAATGATCAAAAATCAACAGTACTACAGGGACGTGCATATTTCTTTCTAACTAATGCGATACAACTAAGATGAATCGACACCAAACCTTTCAATCAAAGAAAAACTTTGAACACTATTTTACCAGTGTAATTCGATGTCAAAGTGATAATCAAACAATCGTCGTTGAATTACATCCGAGTGAAATAAATTAGATGTAATGCCACATATTTTTGTACTCTTTTGCTTTCAATTCCACATAATGACTCACAGCGATTATGAATAAAGGTTGACCGTAAATCACTTACGGCCCTATAGACACATGCTACGATATTGAACGTGAAGTGATGAAGCATTCAAACAAAACTTTAGGTTCTCAACAATGAAAAATGAAAGCGCACCACAACAGTAGTATTTCGAAGAAACCGAAAATTTTTAAGACCACGAATTTATCATATGTTCCTAAAAAGCTAACAGCCATTTGTAACGACGATTCAACGATGTTCTATTAGCCATGTTTACGTATTCGGAATGAAACCGATCTAGAATCATATACATGTTGACGATTATATTGACAATCATATAGCCATTTCTTTTAAGAAACAACAAATCGACCCTAATAAAACTGAACCCACTTTATATGAAGATTTCCTATCTGCAGATAGATCGAGTCCACCTCGTAGGCTTTAGCAAGATCGGAGGCAGTGGTCTCGATGGAGATGGTCGCCAACGCACTTTGATCACCTTGCGCAGAGAAAAGACGAATACGTCCGTTAGATGAAGACGTAGGTGTCTGAATTCCGATATAGTTGACATCGACATCAACAATTTTTTCAAGCGTCTCCAAGTTTAGTGGCTGATTGGCTAGTTGTGATTTTAGGCAAATCTTGAAATCTGTCAGCATCTCAGATCACAATGTTTATATAGATTTATCACGAATGAAGAGATATTATAGAAAATTTGAAGAAAAAAATCTGCTTGATTTGCTTAATAAATTTGCTCGTTCATGTTTTTTTAAAAAAAGTTATAAATTAATACTGTAGTACAAGAAGGCAGGTAAGTCCAACACTCACCGAAGGACCAGGTTTTGAGGCACATTCAGTACCAGTACTACTTGTATTCATCGCTTATATGAAAGCCATTAATCTAAAAAAAACTGTTGTCAACAAAAAGATTTCATTTGTTCAAGCTCATTGCAACAAATCAATGAACACTCAGAGTAAAAATTGAATTAGCATCATTCTTTGAGTATATAACTGAGTTATTATTCAAAAAGCAAGCAATGATAAAATACAGTACAGTTGCAAGTCATAAAATCAACAGCTTTTCCAAACCGATGAGTGAAATTCACAAATGCTACTAAGAATTTAATTAGAGAATCACATAGAAAAGACAACGCTTCTAAATTTTCTATCCAGGCAATTATAGAATAAATATTTATGTGGTTAAGAGTGGAAAAAAAAGTGAAGCTGTTAAACAAATTGAAAGGAATTCCGTTAGTTGATTTTTGTGCTGAGGCGGACAAGTGCCCTTGTTCGTCAACACGACGATTCCTTGAAGTGAGAAGCGATCTGCCAACAATCGCAAAAAGAGATGTAATTCGTGAGGCGACTTCCCTCTCTATTGGTTCCGCCCGATCGCGCATTCGTACGTGACCGTCGCGATGAATTCAAAACGCTGGGCCGTGCTATAATTACTGTGTCATAACGATCGAAATTCGCTTACCGCTCACGTTATGGTGCGACAACGAGAAGTCGACAGAGCAATTTTCCAAATTAAGCAGAGTTCTAATTCAAACTAGAAGCATGGATAACGCTATGATAGCCGATCTATGTAAAAGAAGGAGAGCGCATGTACTGAATTAGGACCTCTGAAAGAGGACCACATTACGAAGTCAGGAATGTTTGTACATTTCTCAATGGAAATGTACTGCAAAACCTGCACATTATCACTCTAAGAGTCATGGATCCAGAAATCATGGTATTCCGTATTTCAATAGTTATCAACTGCATTACTAAAATACGAAGTGACTTTTCAAAACATCCTCGCGTTGAATTTAGCTGTTGCAATCGGTAATTTCGCTCTAAATACGTCCGTATAACTCTGTAACTGGAATTCAAGGAAAATTGAGGTATTCGAGGTTTTTGCGGTATACGTATTGGAAATTATAAGTAGACTCTCTTTATGAGTATTCGGTAAGTAGACGAATTTATATATACGTAAAGCATCTCACCGTTTGGTTTAAAGGTTTAACATTGTTGACTAATACGAGCACTATTCCGCTAGAAGTATTAATAACGTACGAATATCAAGTGATTGTGGAAAGAAAGAAGTAGTTGTTCTTCTCACCGCCTAAAAGAGTTGCTCATGTTGAAATATTTCGTCACCTTCTACGTAGTCGGCATCGAGACGTTCAGAATAATGATCTTACTGCATATGAAGAGTAGAAAACAAGCGAAAGCATACACAACACAACAAAAGCAGTGTTATACGTTATATGATAATGAAAAGAAGTAAGACCTCATAGTTTTGTGATTATTTCGACAACCCTGATAATCCTCAAAGAAAATCCGGTTACTAAAAATTTTCCGCGTGACTCAAGTTTTCCCAATATCCATCGTTTAAATATCGCATTGATGGTTTAGGAAAAATAGACATCCTTCATTTAGTTTGCAATTCGGAATATTCCACTCTAAATATTAGTTGTGCTATGGCATTAAATATTTCATCCATAATCCATTTTTCCACTCCAGTTGCCTCCATTACCTTTTACTAAACACGTTTTTCTGCCGAACAATTTAGCGAACTATGGTGGCTTTGAGAAACATTCCATTTGCACACGGAAACCAAGCTACGAGCGAACCTGTCATGAGCACGTCATCAAATTTTTTGAATAAAGCACTAATGGGATACATCCCCTGATCCGAAAAATCCGATGATCGCTGCGGAAAAATAGACAAGACGAGGAAAAGCTTATGGCAGCCTGGGCAAACTTCATGACTTCAAGAAAATGGATACTCCAGCATACGGGTTCCTGTCTAAGTGTTTCGCATGTTGGGCTCTATCGTCTGGGACAATGCGCAGAAAAACGGCCGTTGAGAAGCACTTGTTTTCCAGTTAATCGGGATGTCACTGAAGATGGTCAAACTCCATGGAAATGGTGACTGCTACACACTCTGCCACGTAAAACACCGAAATATTATCTTCGCGCAACGGTTTATACACAGATATTGGTGCTATCGTCTTCATTGAATTTCCTCCTGCAAAAAGCGAAAAGCAAGAGAACCGACATGCGATAATGGAATTATGATGAACGTTAGTATTACCAACTGTTGCCACAAACTTCGGTAGCTGATGGGTGCTAACATGACGTGCTCTACAAATTTGTGGAAATAATCAGTAAAGCATAGTGATTCCACAAGTTTGTGACCGGCGACTTCAATGCGAGATTGCGAATCATCAGTGAAAATGCATATAGATGAGATTTGAAATGAGAAAATGAAAAGTGGAGGTGAAACGTTTAGCAGCATTCGGTGCACGTACGTACGTTTTATTGACAGTTGTTTTTCAACATGAAAGAGCATTGGCAATGAACATGTGAATCTCGCAATGATACAACACATGCAAAGACCAACCATATTCTGATGAACTTTCAAGCTCGATAGCTCGATGTCGTATCAAAACTGACAAAACGTCTCTGCCAAAAGGTATGATTCTGACATATGTTGGAAAAGAACTTTCGCAATTACGCGAGAATTCCAAAAAAAAGAAAAAACTGTCGTATGTGATGAAGATATTCATATTTTTTTCTCTTTTGACTTGTAGATAAATGTGGTTTCAAGCGAGGACTAAAACTTGAAGAATCGAAGGAAGGACTCAAACAACGTGCTAAAGTCGACCTACTTCATCAAATAAAAAATTTCAAAGTACATTTTAATTTTAAGTAATAAGTTGTAAAAAAGAACTTAAAGGCACGTTTTGTGTAACAATTATCAAAAGCAGTTGATTTGGTGTAATCAATTTTGGTTGTCGGAAACACCAAAACGCGATCTATTCTGAAGAAATGTAATGACGTTCTAGGTGTTTGTAACGTTCCGTACACGCCATGACACGAAATTGATAACAGAAATGTTCTACATCAATCTTTTCCGTTCCATTAACTCGTTGCAGACGTGAAAGCTTAAATTGGAATAGAATCGACTGGAATTTCACCATTTGAAGTAACAGTTGCGATAGAAAGAATAAAGTTAGAGAAATTCCGTAGACCCGACAACATCACCACCCACTCGTCCAAATCTGAAAGTTTAACACCACATGTAGTTGCCACTAATCACACAACGTATCGTCAGAAATACTAGTAAATATCCACCATTCCAAAAGATGATTACTATTTCTATTACTCACTTTTCGAGATTCTTATCACTGACTGAGACTTATTTTAGCTTCAATAGTACATAAAAAGCAGGCTTATCCTTATTTTGAAATCGTTAACCATTCAACACTTTGTTCTATTACTTAATCTTCTTCATTTTCGTCCTCATACCATATTTCATTCAACATTGGCAGACGTCGCTTACTACCATCCCACCAAAAAAACTAACCAGAAGGATCATTGTGTTCACCATTAAATGAGCTTGTTGAGTGTGTTCTAATCTTTCTCATAGCTTTTATCGTCTACAAAGACGCGTTTCATAGCGTCAAGACGAGTGCAATGATACCACCGACTATTGACAGTGTTAATCAACTCAACTGTTATGGTATTTCCAGTACAAACATAGAGCTTGTCTATTAACGCTACACCATGCAGAAAAACGTTGCGATCACATGATACTACATTGTGAAAGCTGTAATCCGCTGTACTGCAACAGATAATGAAGTCATTCAATGATAATGGTGAAGATATTAATGGAGATGAAATGTTCATTTTACGGACTACATTGTCTTTTTTCCAAAAAGTACTACTGCGTAGCGTCGTTGAACGAGTAACAATGCTTATAGAACTAAATGAATAGTGCTGATGTCGATAAACGATTGGACTGCGCATAAATAATACCTGGACCCAGTTCATGAACAATCCCATAGTGTGGGAGACAAAGAAACTAGATGATCGATTCTCCGATTGCAAAAACTAACTCGTACTGCACCTTGAATGTTTCGTGAGCATGGAGAATAAAATGAAAGGAAAGCTAGACAAATGAACAAGAGCAGTAGGCTACATTCGGACCTCCATAAGAAAGTATCGAAAGACTGAAAGATTTAAAATTGCGTGCTTACATCTACGATTCAGCTGTCCTTTCAGCGCTATCCTAAGCAGCCGACATGTAGACTGACACTTCAACCACGGTAAGGAAACCGCGTACTATTTACAGAGAGCTTAAGAAGATGCATTTTGAAATTTAATTGGCATTACAACGTATATAAGTTGGTGTACGAAGCTCTCATCTTTGAGATATATCTCATTTTCAAGATCCAGAAAAATATATCCATAGTGAAACATATAAAGGTGAATAATAGAGTAGTAAGAACAGATAACAAAAGACTATGAAAACTGGGAGAGGATCCAAGAAGATGGCAAACATCTTTACCGACGACCGTACCAACATTGATAAAACGTACTCGTAACTAACGTCAATCATCTGCAGCGGTAGATGAGTTCGAATTCAAGATCATGATCGAGATCATAATTATTATATAATTTCAAAAAAGAACATTATCATTGTAATATTCAATAACTATTTATATAAAGGCTAATTAAAAAGGATATGCCTAAAAATGTCACCGACCGGGGTGAGCAGTTTCAAACTCCTTTGTTTCACTCACTGGTCCTTCAGCAATATCATTAGTTGCAGCAACTCTCACTCGATAAAACGTCTTCGGTTTTAAGCTGACCTGATGGTCGAACGTGTAACTGAAACGCATAATGTAGTGATATTATTGATTATACAATTTAATTTAATCACTGTCACTATTGTTGAAGACTTTAACTCAGAAATAACTCAGAGTGAATTGAGCTCTGTTTAAAGGAATTTGAATTAAAAGTTCTTCATTTCAGACAAATCTCCATATTTAATAAATGTTTGACGGATTGAAGAATACTGATTAAGAAGAAATCGAGAAAATTTTTTGACAAATACAATTTTCGAGGATGAAAACGAAAATAAGAAATTTGCGTGAGGATAGAAGTGTGAGGAACCAATGCCAACTAAAGAAATCAAGAAGAGCGTTGTTGGACTAGATCAAAATTTTTTGGATACACCACAGATCGATCCTCTCCCACTCCACCATTTTTTTTCCGAGAACGACCGAATGAAACTC
>KN716935.1:15892-34070 GCA_000816705.1 Dictyocaulus viviparus | reverse complement strand
AGTAATAATAATGATAAAAACAGTGATAATAATAATAGTAAAAAGAAAAGTAAATTTATCTTACAGTAGTTCTATTGCGCAACAAGCAGAAGTTACTCTGCGGTTTGCCATCACAATTTGTATGAAATTTTTCCCGTTTCAACTATCGCATAAAAGACCGTCCTACCTCAAAAGGTCGAGAATTGGAGATCTTGTATTACATATTTTATGTACGATTATGGCTAGATACGATCGAGTGGATGATATTGTTGATTTGTTAGGGCGAAAACAAATGCATACTGAAAAGATTTCGTGTGTACTGTTACGATATCTATTCGCTATTAAACCTTACATCATGTTCAGTCTATCCGTAATTAGCTCAATATCTCATCCAAATGGTATCCTGGTTCATCATACTCAGTGGATCTTCATTTTGATATGAAAACCTATACATAGATCAACCTATACAGTATAGTTACTTTCTCGATGAAATGAGGTGACAAAGAGATATATTCTCTAATCCTTGAGGGTCGTTGGCTGTTTATGGTGAAAACCATAAGCTATTCTACCTCAGCAATTCAGCAAACTAGAGCTACATCATTGAAATTTGCTCGCTCCATTGTCAACATATACGCACAATACAACTATGAACCATAGCCGCGTGAGAAAGAAACGAATTGAAGTTTTCTGTGGTCTGCATTACGCGTGAAGATGGGCCATCCAAGTCTAAAAGTTAATCGAGGCTAAATATCGAAGACATCAATGAAATCTATGCAGTAGATTAATGGTAAGTGGCTCCAAGAAATGGAATAGAATGTAGAGAATACTCTGTCGAGTAATCTCTACTTTATCACCCAAATTACATGCAAAGTGAAAACATATTAATTATTATATTAATTTGTGGTTTATGAGTCATCGTATCGAAACTTAGAAATGGTGGAGGTAAACGAAAGTGCAAATGTCCTGATTCATAAAAGGTCATAATTTCGATATGCCTCTGGAAAGGATCATAAAGGGCATAATTTCGAAAATATTTCTAGAAATGAACTTAGCTGACTATCATAGCTGACTACAATTAAAAGGACATTATTTCCTCATCCCGAAGTCTTCGCCTTCTCCCTATATAAGCAGTTACGGTAAACATCTCCTCCATTGTCTCACTCATGGCTCAACCCAATCTTCTTCCACCTTTGCTATTGAACTGGTTATCGTTATATCATTATATTATAAATCTCGTAGAATTGTTAGTGTTAATCCTATTGTATTAATTCTTGATTTATCGCTGTTGTAATCGCGATGTAATATTTTTGTGTTTTGTTTGAATAAAGGTTTAATTACCCAAGTTTGAAGTTCCCTAACAGCAGTTCGAGGCGAGCAGTACAAAAAGACCCGCGTGGCAAACTACTTACGGCGAGCGTTAAGATATTCACTGCTATTGACACCACTACGATCGGAGCATCGGCCACTACACAACTTCTAGTGCATTGGCCAAGCGTCCACTACATTTTTGGTGCATCGGCCAAACGATTACGGCTTCTGCGATCACTACATAGAAAAATGTTTCATGGGATGTATTCAATGCAAAGATTCTGGAAAAAAAAACTTGGATTGTGGAATAAAAATTTACTAGAAAACCGTATAAAACAGAATAACATGCTAAAAACAATTATGTAGTTTGAAACGACCTTCATTATAGATTTTGGCATGCCGTTTCATCTGCAAACAATCAAAAAGCATCCGGATCATAGAAGATCAGACTGAAACATGAAATCTAACGTAATAACACCTCTTTAATGCATTGCCAAGCTGTTTGAAAGCTTCCTCTGAAAATTCAACACTGTAACTCAACAGAATAGTAACAGAACCGTGCCACTGGGAAACATACATGACATTGGCATCCATCGAGTAATTCCTCTATTGCCTCTCGTCTATGTTTTTTAAACGAAACAGCTTAAATAAAATTGAAAGCAAGTGAAACGAACAATAGTGCAATATTTGATTTTTGTAAATAGTTTCATAATTTTTTCATTTTTCAACAAATTATTTCTTTAATAGTGCAAAGAAAGATACCTAATAAAAAACCTGCAGTGGAAATCGGAAGAATTTCTGAATCTTCGATGTACGTCGATGTCTTCAGAGGAGTAAAGCAGAGGATAACAAGCAAATTGTGAAATACTTAACATTATCAGAGGAGGTTCAACGAAGTCAGTCTCTAGGGTAAATAAATTGGTATATCTAATCAGGTGAAAAATAACGATATACGGAATACGAATTCGTCTATGTAAATGCTTCGTCATACATATTTGATAGAAGTTCGATTAAGGCTTTTTTCTTAAAATTTTGGTTAGAGCTTCGTAAAGGAAGTAGAAATTAAGGAATACTATGATTAGTATGCTCAGATGAAGTTGTAGATGGGATGTAATTAGTTGGAATTCAAATTCGAAGTCATCATATGAGCAGAATCGAACCGTAGACTGACTGGACGTGGAACAGTACAACACTCCTGATTTCTGTTTTATCGAACTAATAAAAGGATAAAAATGAATCATGCAAATATCTTATGGAGGTAAATGGAAATCAAAGGTAATCTTTTATTTACCAACGTCATAAAGGATAAATTCCATTGAAGAATTTTGTGATCTACTTCACTGTGGCTAATATTTATCATGCACATTTATTTGTGCATATGTTGACTACTTTAAGCAACCATCTCAGGAACATATCTTGTCTTTTACCTTAAAACAACGACCACGTGTGGACATATCTCCATCCTCAAGATGAGTTTATCATTTTAATGGGCTTCTTTTATTGTTAAGAAAAATGTTTAAAAATTATTTACAGTTATTCACGTTCTATCAACTATGGTAGGTTGGAATTATTTAATATCCTGCATAGCTGAGGTAATCAGAGAACACTGAAACTGAGGCTGAGCTGCATTTGCGGGCTAATTTGATGGCGAGGAAAAAAAGAGGAAAAAGGCTAGAATGCATCGCATAACTGGAAAAATAGTTTATCAAATATTTTTAAAGTAGTACTTTAATGCATAAGATAAAAATATTCAACATTCTATAGTTTGTTTACTTTTCATCCTTCTTATAAGAAAATAATCTTTAGGTTATTCCACTGATTTAATTTTTCTTTGAGTATTCTGTTGTAGTCGCTAACGGCAAACTGTTTCCATTGCCTAAAAAAACGAACATAAAATTCTTAAAAATAGAAAAATGCTAAACTAGAAAAAGAAATACGAAATGTAGAACAGATAAAAATTGCATACCAGGTGATAAGTCAACTAAATAACGACCTCACTTCGACTCGACTAAACTTTTTTAAGCTCATAGAAAGGAGGAAGCGAAAGAAGAGAAATTTGAAATTTTGAAGTAAGTAACACTTTAATTTACATTCGTATCGAATCGCAGAGATCTTCAGAGTCTTGTTAGAGCTTAAAGCCATATTTTCCTTATTAGTCGCAGCATCGTTCTTTTTGTAAGGCTTTGTCGACGTTCTGTACCTCTAGAATATAAATAACTAATTGAATACATATTGTAGCAAATTTCTTATTTTTCAAAACGATACAGTTGTTTAGAATATCTTTGATCACTTTGACTGGACAGTTTTCTAGGAATTTTCTTCTCTGAATAAAGCAAAAAACACCAGTGAAAAAAATAATAAAGTTCAAAGGTCTCGAAAAACCTCAAGTGAATTGTTTGTTTAATCCTCTTAAAGGCAAAGCCCTTTGTGGTTCCTCAAAAAGCTATCGGCTCAGTGAGTAAACTTTTTGCTGAGATAGACACCGACTCTTTCTGATCTGCAATTTGTACTGTCTTATTTAAAAGAGGCGCATAGTTCCATGGAAGGCGGTGCTGCGTCGTTGTGCTTGATCCGATCGTGGTTCAATTCAAGCAAAACATGACGTTCATTCCTTCAACGTTCCTGCCTTGTTAACGGATACATCAGTGAGAAAAGGATTCAGTTCTTAAGGGTTGGTGCATGAAATCCTTTGTGGAAGATCATCGCAATTTCGATGGTCGCAACAACGCATTTTTCCTCCTTATACCTCGAGAGAGAATTTTAGAGATATACGTTTACACTTCATTCGATTGATAATTTTTTTCACTCAAAGCTATGTCCTTCCTTCAATTTTGATCCTCAGAAAAATGAAATGCCTCACGATAAAAAATAAATACATATTTCATCCAATTTTAATTTAAGAAATCTACATGAATTACAATGAAACAATCATGGAAAAAAATGGAACAAATCCATTATAGCCAAAAAACTAGATAACGCCAAGGAAAACATTAAAGCTTTACACCATAGTGTTCTCCGTGTATTAAAAAATTTGTATTAGAAGTACTTATGTAGTGATGCTAAAGCTTGAATGAGAGATTTTCTTCTACATTCAAATCCATAAAATGTACTTTAATGATACGAAGTACTGACAACTGACGAGAAACGGACTACAGCAAGAAAGTGTGGAAAATATAAGTCGTTTGCTCCCCTTCATGGTTAAAGTCGTAGAAGTCAGTGCGATGATAACCATAATTAGCTGCATATTTAATCTCATCGATTGCTTTTTCCCAGAATGACCAATCGCCAGCCGATTTCTTCTCTAAGCATTACTGTAGTGATGGAGAGGATAGGGCTCTGGAGGTAGTGAATTTCTATAACGCGCATGTTCTACTTTATTGAGAATAGCAAAAATAATAAAGTGTGAATCCGGTCTCTATGGTAACTTGTGGTATTTATCATTATTCTAGATAATTCTGCCACCGACTCCTCATGAATTGAGGTCTCATTTCACCTGTGGCTCAATCGAATCT
The DNA here is from genome assembly GCA_000816705.1 of Dictyocaulus viviparus. Taxonomy (NCBI): domain Eukaryota; kingdom Metazoa; phylum Nematoda; class Chromadorea; order Rhabditida; family Metastrongylidae; genus Dictyocaulus; species Dictyocaulus viviparus. Next base: position 29,271 of record KN716935.1, on the reverse strand, counting down.
AGGCCTTATTTTTCTTAGCAGTGCTGTATCTACACGATAAGTGCTATGCTCTCCCATTATGTTCAACGATTACCATTGAATAACAGATTCAATATGATGTATAGGATGATTTGTTTAGTCAGTGTACCATTATTAGCATTTTACAGATATGGTGACATGATTGCTGCAGTAAGAGGAATTGAAAACGTAACTCAATTGCGCACTTCAAAAATGCGAAAAAACTTGCTCCCGTGACTCATTATACTCATAGCCATATTTAGGCTAGTCTAATAATTTACATAACGTTCATAAATCATACACAGAACACAATAACATTTCATATTCATGCGATTGTATAAAATTAATGAGAAGATTGAAGACATCATCCATCTTCGATTCGACGAGTACATTTCACTCATAGTCCTAAAAATCACAAATCAGCAGCAAAATTATTGGACAAAACAACAAGAAAACTTTACAAACATTACGAATCTACTTGGACAACACAGTAGACTTATATATACATATATATGTCGAATATGTTATTAGTAATAGGAAACGTGAAAAAACATGTAAACAACATCAACACACATCGTCATCACGTTCGGCATCTACTTTAAGTATGACCTTCTCGAAAATCGCCGGTGGTGGTGGAACACCGGGGAAGCATGGATAAGCGTTCTTCTAGAACTATTTCGATCGTTAATGAATAAAAAAAAGTAGATAGTGTTAAAATATTAATCAACATTAATATTAGTACTAACATACATTGTCATACACACGACGACGTTCTATAAAGTTACGACGATCTATTTGACGATCATATTTTGATACAATTTGAACTTTTGGCTGAAAAATGAAGTTGAAATGCCATCAATTTTGAACAAATTCTACCATTTCTCATACCACTTCTTTATACAACACCAGTTCAAAGCAATAAAAAATCAAAGGTAAAGTCATACAGAATTATTGTATAATTTCTTTGTAATCGTTTTTTCTACAGTGAAATTTCAACAGTGTTGCAGCAAATCAAATCTATGAAGAATCAAGCAATTTTTTTGTGTTTGAAAAAATCTCGCCTATTATACCAATAGAAATTTCTTTCCTATGATAAAAGCCAATGCTATGAGTTTAGCATATAATCTGATAGAATACAAACCGGATATTTTGATGAAGCTGCATCAGCAGGATCAATGCCTTTTTTAAGCGCATTGTTACGTGCTACTTGACGTTGACGTTCGTTAAGTTCTTTTAACTAAAATATTCTGAATTGATATTTAACTAGACTGATACAGGGATTGATTGACGTTAAAGCTTATCTCACATTTTCTCATAAGGAAACAAGGAATATGTTGCTGTTACAGATTTCTACTGCTTAAAAAAGAAAAGGACATATGAAATGCATAATTTTTATATTCAAAGCAGCTTACATCATATTCTTGTCGTTCATGTCGTTTTTCTAGATCGTATTTCTCAGCTTCTAGCTTGCAGATGCGATGGTGTAGTTCTTTGATTTTCGACTTCAAATCGCCTGATTTCAAATCAGACGAAAGTGGGATACCTTTAGCCACGGACGCAAGAAACGCCTAAAAAAACAATTTTATAGCATATTTAAGTATCCAGACAAAACATTTCTTCTTAGTTGACGTATCGCGAAGTTGAAAAAATGATCCAGAAGAAATCCCTACATGATATTATTGTCGTAGTTTTTGGACTGATCGAAACGTGAATACTGATTTACTTGAAGATGACGGACATAAGCTATACGCACTGCGTGCACATGTGCTCTGTACGACAATATATGCTCACAGTGGAAAAATCAAGCCTCATATTGTCTATTGCAAAAAGTTTGACTATCGACAGAATAGCTTCTTTTACGTCCTAGTCCTCATCCAACTAAATTTTTTTCAAATTGCTGAATACTGTAAGAAATATTAGTTTATTGCTGGGTGTTATATCAAAATTCGGCTATTCTAACTATAGTGAAGAAAGCAGCTATTCAATTACACAGCATGATAAATAAGCAAGTTTATATACCCTTTTTGCTTCTTCTTGTTGTTCCTTGGTCATTCCCATTTCTTGTTTGGCTTGTACAATATTTCCAAATTTGTCGTTACGATTCTCCGATCTTTTTGGTATAACGAAGTTACTGAATATAAAGTTATAATAAGTTACCAGTACCCATGAAATACATGCATATATATATATATATATATATAGTATATATTAGTGGTATGCGGAAAAAATAGTCTATCAAATTCATTGCCGTATAATTCGAACCGTCCTCCCTGTCCTACTGCTGTAGAAAACGCAGCGCCGCTCATTTGTTGTCTTCTCATTTTCTCCTCATCTTTTTTTCGTTTTTCCTCCTCATGTTTTGCTCTTCGATCTTCCTTGAGAACGGCGGTTTACTCAAACTTTTTTATGGTATACGCTCAAATATTAATTAATGAATACCTATACCTCTTCTTTACGACGGCGATCCTCCTCTTGTTTTCGGCGTTCAGCTTGTTCACGTTCCTCTTGTTCTCTTTCTATTTTACGTCTTTCTTGTTTTTCTTTAAGCTTTTTAAGTTCTTCTTCTTCCTTTTCTCGTTCAATGCGCCTTCGTTCATCATATTCTTGAAGTTTGTTCTGCTGGTCTTCAACCTGGCGTCTTTTCGAGGCCTATAATGAAAATTTTTACAGCAGTGAACAAAAGATAATTTTCAGCATCAGCTGTAAATTATAAGTCACCGCCATTGCTTTTTCTGCTTCCGTCATCGTGTCATCATCATCATTTATGTAAGGCTTTATTTTGCTCCTGAAGTACAACTTTTCTGAAGAATAAACAAAAGGCAAATAAATACCGATGAGGTATTTGATACAAATTGAAAGTTTCTTTAAAAAATCAATCGTAATCATTTTTATAGCATTCATAGCTTTCCAGTGTATACCATTAAAACTACATGTGACACTGATAGGAAAATAATGATATTCAAAGACATAAAAACATTTTTTATACCTGCCATTTCTCTCGACACTGATGGACTGTTCAGTCTCTTCTTCGTCCTCTTCATCCTTTGCTTCATCCACTTCCTCTTCTTCAGAACTAGATTGTAAATAAATCAATACAATTAAAAGTTTTAATTTTCTCTCAAAAATCTCACTTCTTCCGCCAACTTGGTTTCCATCGTTTTGTACATCTGACTACCACTTTTGGCTTTCGAAAAGTGCGATCAATTTTTTTTAGTGGCGGATATTTTAAAAAGTGTCCCCGTTCTACGAACGGTGCTACGCTACGTAACGTATTTTTTAGGCTCAAAGGTGATGAGTGGCGACAAGTTTGTTTGGGGCGACGCAAAGGCGTTCTGCATTTTATGAACTCCACCTTTGGAGAGATTAATGGTTGTGGATCTGCTGATTGCATAAGCTCATAAGGCTGCTGCACGTAGAATGATGCACACTGTCGAAGAACTTTTGGCCGAGGAATCTGTTTGGAGCGTCTGAATTGTTCCACAAGAAGTCGATCAACATGCGACAGCTCCGCGAGTCTTGACTCGATACACGTTGACACACCAGGTCTCCCGATACAATTCACAGAGCAGAATAAGTTTAAAGGATTCGCATCACATATTCCTTTGTCTGGCATGAAATACGGCTGTTTCATATCAAATGAATAGCTTGATTGATCATTAGGTTGAGAACACGAAATGGAAGTGGTAGATGGCTGGACACACAGTACATAATTTTCTTTTTGAGTTGTTGTGGTATTTTCAGACACAGGTTTCAGGCAATTGGAATTTGATTGCTTGAGTGCTACGTTTTCATTAGGTACCACGACCAACTTACATTTAACTTTGGAGTCAACTCTTTTAAGATTTTTTCTAGCATTTTTAATATCTTCAGTGATATCATTTTGAGATTGCAAAAAAAATTCTGGTATTTTGAGGCGATTCACCGAACGTTCTTGCCTATGATCCTTCCTTGATTTCAGCGAAAACAACCGATCAAGCTTACCTACAGTGCGCGTCGGTTTGGGAATTTGAAGTGAGTGTGGACGGTTATGAGCAACCTCTTTCAATGACAAATCCAAATGCGCAAACATGAAGCACGTGGTTATGGGCAATGTAATTTCCGAAGTATATATTTTCAATGCACGTTTTTTAATTCTTGAATTTATCTCCACATTTCTTTCCAGTAGTGTTTTAACATGATTCTCCGGCGCGTTGTGGAAACTACAAGGTTTAATAGAGCCTTCAGCTTCTATTGGTAATGAATGCTTAAGTTTGCATTTCAATCCATTTTTCAGTTTCTCTCCTGTGCTGAAAAGTTTGAAACGTAGTCGAGACTTCGTTTCCTGCTTTTGGTCCTTCTGTGACTGTGATGTTAGAGGAAATGTGGCTGTTAATGATGCTTTAACACTTTCCACTTCTCGAAAATAAAGAACTTTATTTGCTTTCAATGATTTTCCCCCATGCTTAAAAAAAGTGGAGATAGAGGTTGACGTATATTCGGCTGTTAAAAGTTTGAAAATGACCTTCACTGATTCAGTAGTTATCAGCGGTGCAAGAAATACTTTCGAAACAGACTTTAACATTGGTCTTCTGCTTAAACTATGGGCAGCTGACGATGTCTGTGATCCAGATGCCCGACATGAAAGTGATAGTTGCGAATTGTGACAAGAAGTTGTAAACGACTTCGTGCATGCATTATTAAGATCTGGTTTTATGAATTCTTCACAAACAGAACCCCTTTTCGTTATAGATTCTGAGTGGCTTTGATCGCTGTCGTCATCTGTAGATAAGCCAGAATCGCTAGAATTGCTCTGACTTCGAATCCTATTACAGCGTTCTTCCTTTATTACAGGAATTTCCTCCCATGCACGCAAATACTTTGATTCATCATCAGCACTCAATCCCCTGGAGCGCAGAAGGTCATCAACTCTATTGTGAGCAGCAAGAAGGCGATTCAAGTACTCCGCATGTGTAATATCTTTAGTACCACCATTAAGTCGTTTGCAAGCATCTTTACGGTCAAGAGTTTGTGTCAGATGAGACCCATCGCCACTCAGCACCGTTCCGATGCCTGTAGTATCCGATTTTCGTCTAGCCACACCAAACCCACCATCTGGTTCCGGCTGTTGATGTCTGCGCTGTTTCAAATAGCTCTGAGAGAACCTTTCAGTACATGATGCCTTTCTCACACCGTATCGTTCTAACAGTAAATTGGTTTCATCGTCACATGTTACCCTCGGATTAACTACGTGCTCTGTAGATTTATTTCCCTCAGTGGATAAACTACGGGAAGAATGACGAAATGAGGATGGTGCTGAATCGCGCGCTGCTGTTTCCATTACTGAGAAATCACGAGATTGATCTTTATAACAGGCACTTAAAGATGAAGAAGGTAACTCTGAGCGAGTATGTGAGTTGCTAGAAGAATTGCGAGCTGGTGAAGATAAACTGTTAATACTTGCGGAATTTGAGCTAGGAACAAAGGAATTGAAATTTGAACGCATGACCCACTATTGTTCTTCCTCGTCAGACATGATGATTGAAACACACTGAAAATCTGGTAGATAATAAATTAGAAAAAAAACAATGAGAACAGGAATGGAGGTAATTCACTATCTCACTTATACCCAGGGACCCTCAGAGCACAGCACGACACAGTCGAAACTGAAAAATAACTGAATAATTGTAATCATTTTGAAGCTTGTGATGAAGGTCCACAGGGTTTAACATAATTGACTAGTTCCAGTGAAAAGCATTGAAATAGATTTAGAAGAAATAATAAGTTCTAGTGAAAATGTTAAGCCGCTCGCTGAGAAGATATTGCTGTAATTTCGCGATATCCGAGTCGATTATTTACCTTCCGATGGAATTTTGTAGAGCTACGCCCGAACCAAGGAAAAAAAACCGATAAGAATGCTGATAATCATCAGAAAATCGCTCAAGCACTAGAACCAGTCATATGTTAAAACCATAGGTGGACAACAACAGAAAAGTTAGCAAAAAATTAAGTCGCATTCAGAAAAAAAAAACTTAATCAGTTAGAGAACAGAATGAATCATATGAAAATAATGAATTTTCCATGGAGCCTAACAAATTGATTATGTGAATCTTTCTAGCCGTTCAATAGAAGGAAAGACAACATTAAGAGCCATATTTGACAAGATGGAATATAAAAAATAAACATATGGAGGAATTCCACAGTCTCCATTCTTGCAAGATTTTCCAGCTTTAAATATAGTCCGTATTATGTGAATCTTCTTAGCCGTAGCCTTCACATTAGGCTTTTCAAGCACAAATTTTTCCATGGAGCCCAACAAAGTGAGTTGTGGTCACTCAATATAATTCAAGTACACTGTATTTCACTGATTTGTTGTTGTTGTTCGAGTAAGGAAATTCGAGAAATCGAGTAAAATTTTTTCCTACATTCTTCAATCTAAGAATAATACAGATTTCACAATTCAAAAAATCGTAATACTATTTGAACATGTTGGAATTCATTATACCTATGAAACTTTACAATTATTTGACTGCAACATAATGAGGCTGAAAAAGAAAAACAAATATTTGTTAAGGATCCATCGGTTTTCTCTTTGTTTTTAATGAAATGTTCATTGGATCGCAAAAGAGCAAATAAGCAAAAAAGAGTGATCGCAAAATATTAAAATGATTATGCAAATGAGAATACGTCAAAGAAGGAACCTAACTTCAATAAATCATAAATCTATAAAAATTCGTTAGCGAGAAAAATATGGAATAAAACTATTGGAAGAAAAAAGCTGGTTTCTTTGCAATTTTTCGCATGCCAGTAAATGAGTTGTGCTTTTACATTTTAATTAAACGACCCTTCAAAAAATTCTGTTGAATGTAGTGGAACTATAACAATAATTTAGAGGTTTACATGAACGAAGCTATACTAATAAAAAGAACCTCTCTACCTCAAATTATGAGTCATTCCTAAAATTTATTAAAGTTATTTCTTTTACAAGGAGAGCGGTGTCTACATTAATAACGAATACAATAACCATTGTCGACGTTTAAAACGAAAATGTCTTATACTCAGATCCAATTTAGAGGCAGGTACGTTCTTCTGGTAAACGGGTGTTATTGAAAAGTAAGTGGCCAGCATTATGATAATGAGAAGCGTGTTCTTATAAGCAAGTACTTGAATGGCTATTGCTAGTACTTTTACGTAACAACGTCATACAATTCAGCTCAATTTATCCTGCTGATCCGAAGTGAAGAAAAACAGTAATTTTCTATGTTTAAAAATATAGGTAAACTCATTTCATTAGTCGGGATTCACAAACAACTGAGGATATCAAATGTTTAATTGCTATTCCATAAGGGGCAACGGTTTTGCTTGACCTAAGGAAAATGGAAGAAAAATGATATATCAACGAGAAGTGAATTCGTACGGCTTTAATTAAGAAAGATTAAGAAGATTGAAATATTTTAGCATAAAGCGAGGGACAAGGCAAGCATCATGAAAGTGCAATCGGTAGCACAATAAGCCGAGCACCTGTAGAGGCGGGTTCGAGTCTCATCTGGGGTTCAAGCCTTTGCAGTTGAAACAGCATTATAAAGGATATGAGAACAAAAGCTCTATGAACAATCATAGTTGACTATTTCACCAATAAGTTTAACGTCGTTATCATTCATCACGACTGATGGTTTTGAATTTTATTATTCTAAACTCTACAGACAGTTGCATTGTAAAATGAGAAAGAACATTAATTGAAAAGACATTTTTTGTCTCTTTTCCCATAAATTTTTCAATCAGTATATTTTTTAAATCTATTATATGTTTCGATGAAATAATAAGTGTTTTGAAAACTAAATTCCTCAGAAGTGTGTCGGTCAGGAACGGGCGTAGAAAAGGCTAACCTTGTTGACCGATTTTCCATTATCTGATTACATCGAGGAGTCAACTAGTATTGTCTTACCAATCACCGGAGAACTGATTCACGAAATATACAACAACAATGATGCCGACGGTGTTGGTGAAGTTATTAATTCAAACTTGGTTATGATTATAGATTCTAAACAACTGACGACCTCAATCAGACTTTAGAATTAAAAATACGTGTTCCAATATTAGCTTCGATAGCTGCCATTATTTACCCACAAACATGAGAGTACGATGAAGATGAAACTGGAGCATTCTGTATGAATTTGGAAGACGTTCTACAGAGAAAATCACATATTTCATAAGGTATTCTCTTCGTGTTCATGAAAGATTAATTGGACTAGAGACGTGGTAAGCATAGACGAAAACCATAAGCGATTGATTACAATCAGAAACTGAAATTAGTAATGCACAAGACCATCCCAGAACGCAGAAATGAAAGATTTACTGGTGCTTGCTCGATATACTGATAATTATCGCTATTTCAATGTAGTTAAGACGCTATAAAAGTCATATCTCCTCTTTCCACAATTACAAGCCTTTGAGGTTTCCGATTAGAAGCGTTGAAACAGAATGAAACTAAGTTCCAAAATGCTTCTTGCTGTACCATACATAGAATAAATGCGAAGAACGTATAATGAAGATGCGAAAGGTGTAGAATAAATAGCCGAGGTAGCGTTTCTATTAAAATCTGTATCCAGACAAATTACATCTCTTACATCTATGACGTCAATGAATTGGCAACAATATTGTCTAAGAAAATGAAAAGCACTCATAATACTAACTTAATTTGAACTAAGTCATCATGAAGCGTAGATCTGCATTAAATTAGTCCCACAAACAATGATGAAGTTGAATTGATAGAGTACAGATAATAGATAAAATAAGATTCACCATTTTTAGTTTTTTTTTTCCTTTTTTTTTTTGTAAAGTTACCTCAGCGTATTGTTTTACCTCCAATGAATGTTCGTTGTAAAAAAAATTGTACCTATCTTGCGACAATTGTTCACCTAGATCAATTAGTCAGTGCAGTGAAAGACTACATCAAATCAAGTATGAGCAGAAATAGCTTAAGCTCTTGTGGTGAATAATTATTTTAGTATTAAAGATAACAAAATATAACAAAAAAAAGGAAATGACAATCGACCATAAGTGTTAATAGTAGAATAAATACTATATAGCTCATAAATGACAGCATAACAAACGCCAAAGCTTGATGATAGTGAGAATTGCCGATAGCAGCTTTTAGAAGTGTCACAACGTGTAGCTTTCACAGAAATTGTGCAGATGATTGTAAGCATATTTGACTCATACTAGAACATATGGCGATTTGCCAATATGTTAATATGAAGGTAAGATTTCTGATCATTCAATATAATCTTGCTGATCATCAACCAGTTCAGAAGATATGGAACATTTGAATGTAGTGGCTTTTATACTGTAAGTGGCCTGCAGTTCTTCTCCGAATAACCACACCTTTAGTAGAAGAGTAATTAGCAATTAAAAATCATACTTGCTATAATCGATGAAAAATAATTACCGTAAAAATGAATACTTAATACAAGTGATATTTCAAACACATATTTATTTAATTGTCTTAGCGATACAACGATACTTAGAAAAATTAGACGCATAGTCCGCATTTTGAAGAGGAATGAGGCAATGGTGAAGAAAATCAAATGTTACAAAATAAATATGCAGATCAATGTCGAATGAGACCATAATAAGGAAAATATTCACACCAATGAAATAAAAATGATGTTGTCATGTTTGCATTATGTAAACCAGAATAAATGCCAAGGAAAAGAAAATAAGGTAGAAAAAATTCGATATTTACAACCCAACCGGTAAGGAAAAATGAGGTTGTAATCAAGACTATTCAAATTTTTAACTCAAATTATGATTTGTAACTTCATAGTATTGTAAACCTTTGATGGATTTTTTTCTTAAAATCAAAACTATTTTGTATATGCAAGGTCTCGGTTTTAGTAATCGTAAGGTTTGCTCCAAACTTGAGCGGTTTCACCTCAACCTTGGATAATTAAACCTTTATTGAAACAACACATAAAAATAATATTTCGAGACCACAATAGCAACAAAACGAACTAAATAAAATAGGACTTCATCATGAGTGAAGAGTACGGAAGAGGTTGTTACTGTAACAGCTTATATAGGGAGGTGCCGGAGACTAAAGACGTGTAAGCGATGTCCGCTTGTGATGCCGATACCAGAGGCTAATCGCGATATCGAAATACTTATAACTATTCACAGAAAAGAACTTAATATGGTTATATAAGAAGTCTCTAACTTATGAATAATTTGAATGATAAAGCAGAGATTACTCGAGAGAGTATTCTCTACATTGTATCCATTAATTGAATAAATATGAGGTTAAGCTTCTAGTCAGATCAGGGCAATCAAAAACGGTAACAAAAAAAGTAATCTCGAAATCCTCAAAAGATTTTCGGACGGCATATAAAAATTTGTGATATGATTGGATGTATTTTATATTATGAGTAGGTAAAAATAAAATTGAAACTATTTTAATGAGGAAAAGCACAAATTAGAAAAAAGAAGTGAGTTTTTTTCAGTTACTTGGATGATAACAAATATCGTAGCACAGTACAAAGACTACTGAGTTGTTCAACTGCAAGCAAACTTCGGAAAGCAAAATAACGACAGTTGTTGGGAGGAACAAGAGGGCATTCACAGATACATGGAAATAAAAAAGAAAAGAAAGAAAATTAAAACACCACATGTGCCATTCATAACAACATGTGAAGCGATAAAAATCTCCTCAAAGAAGCGCATTGATTTGTTTTCGAAACGAAATAAACAGCGATCAATAATATGGATTTTGGAGAGGAAAAAAATTATTAACATTATCATTTTCAGTTCTCATTTAAAATGATTATAAGAAATAGATTACAAAGAAATTTTGGTTAAGTCGAATAATAATAATTTAAAATTACTTGATTTCTTTTGTATTGTAAATAAATATGAAAATAGTAATATAATAACATGTAATGATGCATACAGATCAGTTTCATTCAGCTTATTAGAACTGTATAAGCCAGTTTTCTTAGTGAATAAGAGACGGTGTTCTTATCATAACTCACATATTGCATCCATAAGTGAGGCTATTAGAAAAGTACAGATTAATAGTACTAACTTTGTCAATACATAATATGGTTAAGTCCTTGAGTCTACTAAAATTTTATTAGATAGATCATGCAGCTGGAAACAATTGGAAGCTTGTAAGAATATATTTATTTGATATACTTATTCAAAGTAGATTATGATATTCCGTTTTCTTCGACTAAGAATCAACCACATAGTGTAGAAAAGAAAGAAAACAAAGTTTTCCAAATAATTAGTTTGAAAAAAATTGTGGACTTAGATCAAATGAAGTATTCAGTGGTTGTTGAAATTTTAATAATGAATAAGTAATCGGAAAATGTACACTACATTGAGTTTTTCTATTTGAGAAATTTCTAACCACCGGTCATAATTAATTAGCCATAAATAATTATTTCTCGTAATCAAAATGAAATCATACAGTACCTTTTCATAAAGAATATTACATTTTATAACTGATTACATAATGGAGATTGCTAAACTTAAATTCTCCAACAGATGGCAGTAATGTGATGCATCCAGTGATAGTAACACCATATTTAACCAATTATATTCTAGTTTATAATAAATAATATATCCATATAAGTGAAAATGTTACCTGTGCCGTTAGTCGTCCAATGCTAGTCCCGCACTCAAACATTCACTCTACCGAATATGGAGGCAGTGAAAGCACAACAACTTTTCTCAAACGCTGCATTCATTTGAATCATAACCGAAGGCCATTCAAATCACAATCATTTTCAAAATTAAGCAACCTTGAAAGTGTTTTGATTTTAGAGAGCCTTCCTTTACTATTGTCACTGAAGAAATATGCGTTGGCAACGTCAAGAAAAGTGGGCTGAAATAGAGAATGTAGCCGTTACCATCCAGGTTGATTCAAATATGATTAGCCGCTGAGGAAAATATGATCAGCAACGTGAAAGTGTGTTATCTACCGAACGCTGATTTCAATTAATATTGAACGCATTTAGGTGTCGCATGACGTAGTGTAATGAACTCAGATGGCAACACGTGCTACTTTTCCTTTCTCGTGGCTTATTCCAGCGTTGAATTCGTCAACGTTGATATTATGTTATGTCAGATTTTTCCCATAGGAATTCCCCAAGTCAATACAGAACGTTTCTATTTTATCTTTATTGCAGTTCAATGTTGGAGAGTAAATGTCTATGACTCTTAATGCTGGTGTGAGACCATGTCCTTTCAATAGTACATAACTAATTGGAGCTGTAAATATTTTTCAAATGTATCGACATGTGTAAAAAAAGTTTGACTAACCGTAAACACCAGATGTAATAACATTTTTGTTATTGCATGATCCGCGAAGATCAACCTTCATTAGTATTTGCTGTTCAGTGGTTTTTTGTGTCTGACATTCCACACAAGTTGAAACTTAAATTTTATTCATTAGTAGGTGAATATAAACCTCTTTCCCAACATATCTTAATCACCTTTTTGGTATAAGGAAGATTCTCGATAAGTATTAAACTTACTTTTTCTACTTATATATTTAATACCTAATAGCAGTTAGTACTTTTCATATAACACAAAAAATTGGTTACCTCAATCTTACTGTATAGATACACCTTTCAAGAAATATAAGGTTTAGCGTTGATTAGTCCCTGTTGCGGGATGCGAGTATGCATCCGTGTTCAACGTGATATCGTGTTGGTGGTGGGATGGGAGCCTATACAGTGACTTGAGTTGACCACTCTTCAATAAATCAGTGCTAGTTATTTTACCCAGATTTCTCCGCTACTTATTTGACAAGTCCAGAAAGATGGCGGTAAAGGTAAGTCTAGAGAGCAGTTGCGAATTTGATTCAAGCCTGCATATCCATGTGGCATGTCTTGTCACCATGTCACCACAGCGCTACCTTGAGCTGTATCGATATGCTGCATACAATCCTCATATGCAAAAGTACACCTTCACACTCATACAGTTAGTATGATTCCATCTGGCGTACAAAAAACAAAAAGTTCTCTCGAATGAGTGCAACAAAAGCTTGCTTTTAACTCGCGCTTCTTACTAATTTTCTTCCATAAGAAAAGAAGAACATAGCGTTGTACACATGACTAAGTCTCAAGTCGAATGGAAAATCTTTTTCGTAACGGTCATCCATCAAAATTATGACACTTTTCATGCAATTAAATAGAGCAGAACATACTGATCCTTTACGCACTCTATAGGACGAAATGAAATACTTTAGCAGTTCTTGCTCAGTGTTCACACCACTGGTTTCCTTTCCTTTTTAAATCTTTTAACGAACATATACATCAAAAGTGGGGGCGTAGTGGCTCAGTGGTGGAGGTGCCGCAGTGACACGCCGGCCGATTCACATCGTGGCCGCCCCCCCGCACATC
>KN716935.1:0-10252 GCA_000816705.1 Dictyocaulus viviparus | reverse complement strand
TGTCGACTCTAGCCCGGGTGCACAACAGCCACGCATTCAGCCTCCGCCCCGATATCACGTTGAACATGAATGCGAGGGCGCATCCCACCACAAGGGATTGATTAACGCCAAAAATTATCTTATCTTATCTTATCTTACGCATATTGCTAAACGATACCTCGTTGATCGCGTTTATTTCATGGTCATCATTGTGGTATCCCGAATCGGTTTCGCTTGTCTTTTTCGTCTTACCCGCTTTCTTTTTTGCTTGCTGAAACGTAGTTGGTTAAAGATAGAAGAATGCTATGAAGGTACACTGATACCAATCTGATAGCTTTCTCACTTATTATTCCCTTTAGAATACGTTACCCAACATATAGAAAAAGTATTAGCTTCATACAAAAGTAGAAGAAAAAGTTGTTCAATAGAATGGAGAATTAGTTTACATAAAACACAAAACAAACTTGATAATTTGTTTAATACGTTAATGAAAACTAGAACTTTTGACTGAGTCCAGACTAACTTTTTCAATGTCGAACATTTCCACATCATGATTCGCATTTTCAGACATCAAACCACTTTGTCTGATATTCGGATCTTTTGCATTATTCGTTTTTCTGTCTTTCACTTCGTTTTTATTTCCAACCTTAACGCCATACTATTTTAAAAGAATAAAAAGGATTTCGAGGACAAAATTCGTCGCTGAAATAATTAGCATCCAATTGGTTTTACTAACTGAGAATTCTACGAACTGCTAACTCTGCTGTGGCTTTTAACCTTTATGCATGTAGAATAAAAAGACTACTAAACATCACTTCGCTGAATTCGAAAGTGGAACAGATTCTCCAGCTATAGGTGAGAATTCCTCTACACTTTATGGAAATTTATAGTTAATCACACCGACTAACAATACAATCAACTTGTACTGTACTAGAAGGAAACAAGGTTTAGATTAGAGAATGCCGAGAGTCCAAATTTATAAAAACCTACAACAGGTACAGCAGTCTTGACAATGTTTTCTTCTTTATCACCAGGTTTTTTCTTATTTTCCTTTTCTTTACTAACAGCCTAGAACAGTAAGGTAAAGTGGAGGACATTTTAAAAACCATACAGAGTATCCTACTTTTCTAGCATTTTCTTCTGCCGCTTTCTTTTGCGATACCAGTTTTTCAGCATACTCCTTTTCTATCTTCATCTTCTTCTTCTTAAGCATCTCTTGTATTTTTTGATTCTCGAGATCTACTTTGCGTTTCTTCTCCTCTTCCTTTTTCAATCTGCGTTCGTCTTTCTGAAGATAACAAGGATAATAATAATAGAGAACAAAACCATACTATTTAAAATATTTTAAAAGAAAAGAACTCCCATACATGCAACAATGCCAACCTCTTTGGTCTTCCTCTGCTGTTCCACTCTACGCTTCTCGTCGATACTTTGCTTTGCCAATAATTTCTTTTCTTTTTTCTTCTCATCACGACGAGCTTTTTCCTCGTTGGTCACCTACAAGCACCAAGCTCTTTGTTGAACACTAAGCAGAGTAAATGTACGGCACTAAGTGTTACTGCGTGACTTGGTTGATCATTAATTTCTGATAAGCCTGCTCAATTATCCAAAATCAGCTACCTATTTTTTCTGTTTATTATGCGCTAATGCTTACGAAATCCGTATTGTTCGAGAGATTGCACACAACTCTAGCTACCTGTTAAGCAGAAAATAAGTAAAATCTCTAGGCGTATACACACCAACCTCTTTTAATACCACGACTGTATCACAATCCAGTATAGGTCTTTTAGCTGTTATATCTGAGCTGTAGATAAGAGTGCAGGCCCTAAAAATCAATTCAGAATCTTTCTTATAGTTGTAACTCTCCTAATACTTTAGGTGAATGTAACTGAGTCGTTTGGGTATCCATTTATTTGGGAACTTACAATAAAATACATATGTGTACTACGTTCTAACGATAATACTACAACTGCTATTTTGAGTGAAAACTGCTTCATCCAAAACAAAAATGAATACATATGAATCTATCTTAAAGACTACCACATAAGCCTAAACTCATATGTTCTTCGATGTGAAAGTAAAGCATTTAATGTGGAAAAGCCAGAGGTAATCAAAATGCTTTTGCACATTGGTTAAATTTGTTTATTCCAAAAGTGTCAACCAATGATCAGCATTATCACCATCTATAACTTTTCGTTATAAAGTACAGACAACTAATAAACTTTGCGTAGAACTACGGCTTATGCAAGTCGAAAACTATGTTAAACAAAAACAACACTATCTCGTGTTTGCCAAGCTCAAAGATTAAAACGCCTTCAGTCAACTATAGTTGCATTCCATAATCCTTAAGTTATTGTCATTTCCGAGGTTTTTTAAGCCCGCATGAAATAATAAAGCATACCATATTCTAGCCATTTGCGTTGAACAGTGAAAGCCAACACTTTTAGAAAAAAATATTCACGTATTCACCATTGCTTGCGTCTCATACGTGCATTCTTAATTAGTTTGCCTCGATTTCGGCGAGTATTTTTCGTATGATGATTAGTATGTCGCCGTTTGACGGAACGAGGAGACCGCATCTTTACACGTGGTTATCGATATGCTTTAACTGGAAAAAAACAGTCAGATATCTGAATGAGAGAGCTTAAACAGCTTTAAACAAGCCCAAATAACATACACACATTTTGTACTGGAAATGTGAAATGGCATGCTTCTATACATAAAAAACAATAACTGAATTCGATAAAAGCAATCAATGTAAACAATCTGGCTGATCAGTAGGCTGTGTTCTAAATATCTACACTCAGCACTGAAAAACCTGAAAAACCTGCCAAAATAATTCAGACCTTGACAAGAAGCTGCGTATATATCATAGCTTGAGTTACACTTCAATATTTTAGTTTTCCCACATTAATCTTCACATAAGCATCTATTAAGCATGAAAATAATGCCTCTTGTCGCTATCCAACCGCATCGCTTCCTATTGATCAGGGTTGATCAATGCACTTCCAAATAAGGAATGCATATTATTAAATAAAGAAACAAAAATATAATGAAACGTAGATCACACGATTTGAGATCAGCTTTACTATGCTACCATTGCACTACATAAGAAAACTTTTGAGCCAACGAAAAACCATGAAGTAGAAACCATATTCTCCGAAATTTTAAAATTTTGAACTAATAAGACAACTTCTGTTCGCATGACAAGAACACCTTATTTCTGTTTTCTGAATTGAAATATGCCAAATATTTCCATCTCAATTACTGCTGAATTATGACCTCATATCAAAACTCAATTTTCGAAGGGCAAATCAATCCTTTAAAAGTTGCGGACGGGTCATGTAGATCTATTTTGAAAGACCAAAATATTTACACAAACAGACCTCTAGTCAAAATATAACACAATCCAACAACTATCTTACTGCACACTCTCAATGTGTATGCCCTTTATAAACATATCTCATATGACATAAGCTCATTTCGCTGATAAAAAGAACTTTGGGGAAACTTAGATTCGACTCGATCTTTTAGAAAAATTTGAATCAGTCTTTTTTTTTTTGATTAAATCTTATTAGTAACTGTGTACGTTGAATAACACTGAAAGTAAGGGTTGAAATTTTTTGCGTCGGAAACATTGCACACATTTACCAACCTAAGATGGTGTTCTTCAATTGCCCTGTAGTGGTCACTACTCATACGAATTATACTAAACGCTTACGTAAGCATAAGAAACTGAGAACGGAAATTTTCGATCCGGGTTGCGAAACTTATCAGATACGTAACGTTTCTTATTGATTCACATGTAAACCGAGTAGCAACAGCCATGTTTGATAAGAAAAATCTTAATATGTTCTAATATCTATATATCTATGAGATCTACACGCTTTCAAGTACAATATATCGACAAAATCATTTTTTATGGACCTAAATAATTGAACTAAAAAAAAACTAGTGGATTTTACGAGGTGGAAAACCTTCACATTTTCATTGCATGAACTGATTAATTGGATAAGGTAATACGAACAAAACTCAATACTCCAATAATTTTTGCATCATTCTTCACCAAGCGTTAGTAGGATGGTCGTCAAACCTATCGATTTCAATAAGCGAAAAGAAAAACGGTTCAGCGATGCACGAAATAAAAACACGTAATTGCTGTTCAGAAAACTGCTCACCAGTAACAGTAGATATTATTTACTCATAATATTCCATGTGTATTTACAAAAGTACTGAAAGTTCTCACTACTTATCGAAAGAGTACAATTCCTAGCATGAGTTGCAACGAAAAGTCCAATAACAGATAGTGGGGAACAAAAAAACATCATTCGGCTTTGTAACTGTTACGAGTGACATCACAAGTGAAAACTTATTATGATAGTACAGGCAACACAATAGTAAGAGGGTAAATAATGTCAGAAAACAAAATAAACGTGATCTTGCTTTATTTCCTAGTACCACTGAAATGAGAATTACGTGTTCAAAGGTTATTCTTATTTGTTATCAACTAAATATGACATGCAACGTCAATTCCGGTGTCAACATATGAAAAGCGCGACATTTATAAAGCAAATAATGATGGTAAATAATCGAAAACAGATTCAGTTCAAACGCATTATAAATTCCTTTATAGAGAAGGAACTATTACTAACGAATAAAGAAGTGGTTAGAAATTAGAAACAACGTTATTGAAGAGTGTTAAGATATTAAGTTAAATGAGGAAAGTTAATGAGGATAGTGAAGTGAAACAGAGGGAATGTTCTTTCGAAACTAAACATATTGCAGCATTGCTCATAGATATTGTTTCACCGAAGAAATTATCACTCACTGAATGTCAATGCTACACAATAAACATGTGGGCGTAGTTTTGCAGTTTTGCAGCTTAAATGGCAACACCGTAATATGGAAAAATGATGGCGTCTGTTAAGGTCTAAATGATAGCTCCCTTACAGATATATCTCATTAAACACAAAAGCTAAAGCTCTCGACTGTATTTTCTCAACAATGCGTACAATACACACTATGAGGATGAATGAGAAGGCGAGACCTCAAATCGATGTGGTTCGTGGAGCCAACGCTGATAACATGTGCTTGCTACTTTTTTTTGAAACTGTTCATGAATCAGAAATACTTGAGAATTCCTACTGATTTGAGACAATCATTCTAATCAAAATATCGTTAGATTTGAAATATCGATAGAGGAATATCTATGAGATTTAATTGTAACAAAATGCACCGGTTAGATAGCGAGTAACCACATATCATATAAAGATCGCGAATGTTGAGTTGTGAGGGAAATGTGGGCCGTCAATAGACGATTCTATAAGCGAAAACAATAGGGCTGACGAACTATCGAACGACTCAACAACGAGGAATGTTGCTTGAGTAGAATGAATTTCTAAGCTATTTCGATAATATTAACTATGTTTACATCGAATTTTCTAAAAATCGGTCTGCTACCATGCGACAGTGTTATGTGAACGAGTTAGTGAGAAAGTTTCGTGATAAATTCGAAAAAGAAAACAACACGATGAAAAAGAAATCGCACATACACACGACGACAAACGTTCCTAATATAAGCAAGGGACTATAGGACGTTACTACGATTTAGCGCGATCTTATTATAAGCATCAAATGTGCCCTCCTCGCCATCTCATGTTGACGTTTCTAAAGGAAAATGCCGTGAGTGATCGTTGGCAACAGGCGGGAGAGCGAGCACGCACGCACGCGTGCGCACGCTCCTGCTAGTTTCAAAATCGAGATCGCGATTGCCATCGTATGCCGTAGCGAGAGTGTATTTATGTTTATTGTAATGTTGTCGACTAGTTTGCCCAAATGTTGTGACAGCTATCTGTCTTGTTCTATAGTAATATAATAGGAGAAAGATGGGGAACACTACAGATCGAGGGCAGTGAGTTTAGTTTATAAGAATGACTTGATTGCATTGGATATCGAAGACTGAGAAATGTCCCCAAGGTCCCGCTCAAAAGTAGTTGTGTACATATTTTGTTAATTGATTTTAAATTGTTGTATGTGAAAAGTGTGTTAATCATGAAGTACAAGGTTATATAGTGTCTGAACCATCAAATCATGTCTATGGGCAGCTCAGGTGAAGAAGTGTAATATTCAAATTAGGAGATTGTTACGTAGGATTGTAAAACAGGAACTGAATTACTGTGCAATATACTATGTATCTGAAAATAAACTACAGCCTTTGAGTACAGGTTCATTTAACTTGAGAATAGAAACGCGATGATAATATTGACGTTGAGTCTGAAGAATAGGAGGAAATGTGTGGAGCTTGGCGTCTAGTTCTATTCATAAAAACTCCATATTACTCTACGGTATTTACAGTTGTGATCACTAAATGTAAAATCAATTATCACTATGAGTTGCGTTAACGAAGCGTTATCGAATCAGTGTATTTTGTCACTCCAAATACAATTTACCTGGTAGCAATTTACTATCCTTCGATAAATGGAAGATTATTTCGTTATACTGAAGCGTAGAATCGAACTGATCACAATGAGTACACTTCTGCAGATCAGCTAATAACTGCACTTTCTCTACCTGAAAAGATAATGGGTAAGAGGAAAAAGGATAAGAGGAAGATAAGAGGAAAAAAGTGAACGGAAGAAGTGAGTTGGGTAAAAACACTATAGTCAGAAAAAAATCTTAAATATAATGAATCTAACGGAAATATAACGTTAATCAAGTCGTGTACCGTAAGTTCATGAAAACAATTATCGTTAAATGTGTAGTGGCCGATGCGCCAAAATCGTAATGGTGTCAGTGGCTTTGAAACGAATATGGATTGGTAGAAGATTAGCCGACTACACAAATGTGTGTTGACTGGCTAACGGATCTTAGTAATACCAGTGAATATCTTAACGCTCGCCGTTAGTAGCTAGCCAAGCGGGTCTTTTGTAGTGCTCGCCTCAAACTTGTATAATCGAACCTCAAACTTGGGTGATGAAACATTTATTTAAACAATACACAAGAATATTACATCAAGATAACAATAACTACAAATCAACAATACATTAATAGGATTCATGTGCATGTGGTCATGCAATCAGATAACAATTATTAATCAGACACAAAAGATAAGAATGATATATCAAAATCAAAAACATTACGTCATAAATTAATATATACGGATAGCTATGGAAATTGTATGAGACTTGCAATATAATGAGATAACGACATCCAGTTTAATGACAAAAGTGGAAGCAGATTTGTTAGAGGTCATAAGTGAAGAGTACGGAAGAGATGTTTGCTGTAACTGCTTATATAGGAAGGAGGCGGAGACTTCTGTATATTGAAACAATGTTGTTTTGAGTCCCTCAGCTTGCAGAAGGAAATCGAAATGTCGAAATAATTATGACCATTTATGAACCAGGACATTTGCACTTTTACTCACTAACTTTCGACACGATGACTATTAAGAGAAAAGCAATCAATATAATTATATGATATGTGTTTACTTTTCGTATAATTCGAATGATAAAATAGAGATTATTCGAGAGAGTATTTTCTACAAGCTGAAAGTTATTTGATGTAAATTTGTATGATTTAATGACAAAATCACATTAAAGAAAGAAAAAAGTATTCGGTAATAAATCACTGAGTAGACGTTTCATAAGGTAGACAGTAGCTTAATTTTGTCCAAGAATTCATTGGATATTTCCAGCTACAAGTTTGGTTTCTATGATTGGACGAAATAAGTGCCTGGTGATTACGGTGACCTTTCATTACTCCGATAGCCAAAAGAGCGAGAAAGTTTGCAGAAGAAAAACAAGCCGAATTGGCCTTGAACGAGCGTAACGTTTCATCGGGAATACGTAACATAACATTGGCATGAATATACGATATACAACTAAAGCGACTTCAAAATACGACAACATGGAACTGTAATAGTACTTTCGATCAATATGCAAATAAGATACGACCTACGGATTCTCATATGTATCCTTTTACCTAGACATTGCCTATAATTGACTTTTCTTATCGCAAACTAACTACTTGCAGAGCTACTTCTAAAATATCTTTAGGTAAGATAAATATAATCAAACGTGAGGAAACTCATTCGTATAAACTCGCCCCATCGATTATGTTGAAGCCATGATCTCTACTACACAGATAGATTTTTATAAAGTTTACACTTCTACATCCTACTGATTACGGTATTGATTATATAAGTTACTGTTCTTCTTGAGCAGATATCAAATTGTTAACTGAGTATAGAATCTGTCGTGTTTTGGGTTAAGGTGAATTGTTTTTCATAGCGTGGAGAACATCATCTCTTCTCATATAACTGTGGTTGTTTACAATTCTAGAATGTGAAATCACATCGTCCAGTCAGTGCTCACATAGTACTGCAAGTTTTAATTTTTGCTTTTATAGACAATGAAATAAACGGAAGAAGTAGATAACATGAGGTTAAATCGTGCGTAGTTGTGATAAATAGATGTGGAGAATTTTTGAATATGTCAAGCTAGAGCATCCAATTAAGCTAAGCAACTGTAGCGTATTACACGAGGTTTACGAGTTTTTCACCTCACTTCAACCTAATAAAATACGCTAAGTGACTGAAAGATCTGATAGAAAGCATAAGTATCTCCAACAGCAGCATTCTAAGCATTTTACGTAGGCATCTTTCAGTACACTGCACTTAAGTAGTACGGAAGAAAGAAAACAGTTGAAGTGAAAACGTTGAACAGTTTCCAATAAAATCTTTTTCTCTCACGATTACACAACAACTATAAAAATATCTAACCAGCAATATGCAGCTTCCAAAGTTCGAATGTGGAAGTAAAACGATGCATCTAATAAGCGATAACATCTTTTTAAATTACCTAAACATTTCAGATTGCTTTTAAACTTACAAAAATTACTACGATGTTTATTAGAAGGTACTGGAATTAGGGGTAGACATTCAAAGGAAGATAAATGCAGCACTTCTACAGTCGTCTTGGTATTGCTGTTAT
Organism: Dictyocaulus viviparus; assembly: GCA_000816705.1. Taxonomy (NCBI): domain Eukaryota; kingdom Metazoa; phylum Nematoda; class Chromadorea; order Rhabditida; family Metastrongylidae; genus Dictyocaulus; species Dictyocaulus viviparus. The sequence continues at coordinate 1,283 of KN716935.1, read as the reverse complement.
AAAGAGTATTACTTACACTTACTTTTTTTACCAACAATGATAGGTCTTAATTCTTATACATTTTCTAACTTATACCTCTGATCATGTTGAATGTTGGAATTAAATAATTCGGAGCCTCAGGCAGGACTCGATTCTGTATTTTGCAAATGTCTGGTATGGTGTACTACCGATTGCGCTACTAAAGCCATCACTTTACTATAATATTATTTGAACTACATGATAATATGATAACGACTGTAGCTTACTATCTTTTTTTAATGGCCAATATTTACGTGCGTCATTTGCTGAAAGTACATTTCATTAATCAGAGAAGCGGTTGAGCTTCATGATTCAGAAGCATTACAATTTTCATAGAAAACTTCATAACATGCACACATACACACAAGCATTAACAAAATATAAAATTTTATCGGAGATAAAGTGCGTAGGCTGCATTATAAATTGTGAAAGCTGTGCTTATAGTGCGATGTTTACCTGATTTACTGTTTAGATAAAGAAAAAAAAATAAATATCATATCAGACATTAGAAAGCATATAGAGGACCTCATAATTTAACTAATGCTAAAAGAAACAAATAAACTTAGCAGTCATCAAAAGGCTTTTAATAATACAACGCAAAAGAATTGTGAATTATTTTGATAAGAATCTACGCTGACTGAGTGATGTTAAGAGGAAAGCTCAAAGAAAATTGAGTAAACAATGATATTATAGAAAAGAAAACGCACTTAGTTTCTAAAAAAATCAAATGATATAATAAATTTCATGTGTTTAAAAAAATAACGCACAAACGGAGTTCGGGAAAATTCGTGATTGTATCGATTTCTTATTGAAATTGTTATGCCCTCTTTCACTCTTCCTCTCTCTTCCTACGCCATGCAACAACGAAATAGTGCATAAGCTTTTTCGTGCATACACAAAAAAAAAAAAAGAAAAAAAAGCTAGGACGACTTTTCTATTACGGACAGCTTTCAGTCATTTGATAGTAATGAAAGAATGAAAAACAAAATAACGTGTGATAACGATAAAATCCATATTTAATTATGTAACACTTTCTTATAATCATTGATGATTAATGAAAACGCATTGACGTCATAACTATTCGTTAACAATTTTTTATCGTTATTAAACAGTTTGCTAATAAAATTTAAAGCTATAAATTTTACGAAAGATATGCATTAAGGACGTTATGAAAAAAAACCTTATTGAAAAATAATCTATCTGTCTATAATTTATTCGATTGATAACAAAAATTAGCTAATGGTTGATAAATGTACGAAAAGTGT
>KN716934.1:22364-35765 GCA_000816705.1 Dictyocaulus viviparus | reverse complement strand
TAACTCATAATAGGATGAGTAAGCGCTAATATGTTGACGTTCCGGAATTGAATTACACAATAATTTAAGATTTATTCAGCTTAACAATGCAATTTTTATTTTTTCTATAATATTATAGATTTCGAAACTAGACGATAATGAAAAAATCTTAATATTACAATTGGTGTAAGTATAAGGCCTTCCGAAAAGTTTTGTTCGTTTGTAGAACACAACAGAATACAAACTTTACTTATCCATCAATTAGCCTAATTAAGTAGTACAATGACCATTATTATCAATGACTTTTTATTAATATAAAAGCGTTTTGCATAGGTCATTTGTGAGGTAAAATGTTTCATTTTTTCTAAGCGATAAACTGAACCAAGTACTTGTGCGATATCGTCGTCATTTTTGTATTATTCACCCTTAAAAGTGTTCTGCGACATCGAAAATAGGTGATAGCAGGAGGGTGTTGAGTCATTGGAGTGCACAGTGGATGCGACAAAGTTTACCAAGCCTACTTCTGTAGTTTTTCACAGACTAACCAAACTACGATGTCGTTTGTCCTTATTATGAAGCATTATGATGTTTTCCTCATTAAAAACCGGCGTACCTTGTGAGGTGATAAGAAACAACGGACTGACGAACGATCTTCTACTGTTCATAATATCTCAATAGCGGTCAATACATGACACAACTATAAACAATTTGTTGACAGTGGAAATTTGTGTCAACATCATTTTGACGGACGTTTGTACTAGTATGGACAGTAGTTGAATAGATTTTGCTTGCTCTATGAATTTGTTGAGCATCATAATCGCTTCATAAAATCTACGTGAAGAGGTCTCATTATCGGGCTAGTCTTCCTCAAGTGCATTACATGCTCAGTGTTATCCATTCACTAGCCACTAGTATCAACTGGTCATCATTCGATCGCATCACGTTTAGAGCCACGTAACCCTTGATTACATGGCGTGTACGGCTCCGTCTCTCATCTTCGATCGTTCACGTGGGTTAAGTATTCGGATTACCTCTTTCTCTTGTGTGATACGGAAAACGTTTAGCAACAGCTTTTGATCACTCATTGAATTACGCTAAGTAATCTTTCACTGTGCTATCATAACGTTCAAGTTTCCGAGATATACTTGAACGCTGTAAGAATCATAATGTCAAAAAGGTGAGCTTTGTAATCTTTGTTCGCTTCAATATATTTTAAATATTGCTGTATGCTTCTCATACCTTTGTATTGAGGTCAGTATGCATTTGAGGTATATAGTATTAATAAGTTCAATATATTGACGGTTAAGTGAATTGAAAAATTAAATCGTTTCCCAGGAAACGAAAAAAAAACTGGATCTTCTTGTGTCACGTCTTCTCCAATAACATTAATATGCGTCCCATTGAAAATTGAAGTCAAATGTTTCATTGCTTAATCATCCGAATCAATTCAGCTCCGAAAAATCAATACGATTCATTTTATGAACTGTGAATAAGCGATTTGGACTGGAGCTTTTAAAATTACATCATAAAATATCTCCAAAATATCTGCTACAACTTTATACATTTTTATTTTCTTGACTGAATCCTTCCACCAAATCATAGCGTGTGGTAGCGGATTTGAGGCTTACATGGAAGAAAATTGTCAGAGTTGAGTTAAACGGCATACGTGCTGATCTCATAAGGACTGAATCTTTAAACTTGTCCAATTAGCTAGTTCTAATAATATGTTTTATTTAGATTTTTCAAAGTCCTCTTGCAATGATGATCGTCAGATGGCACTCACAACTCATGTCAAAGAAGATGCAATTGTATCAAGCATCATTTATCTTCTTGTTCAGTACATTTCACTTGTTGCTTCAGTAACGCATTATAAGAATTCAGGTTTGAAGCATATTATTGTTCATCTATTCATGGTCTTCAGCTGCGTCATCTTCCACTTCTCAACAATGTATCAGATGGTTTTTGTTGGAATGTTGTGTTCAATATTGTGCTTCTACTACTTCAACCAGTTCATTATTAGAAGCTTGTTTGAAATTTGCCTTAGAACGCAATCCGATGAGGTATAATGTAGAATTGATCTATCTCTATAGATTATTCTTGACAAAATCTTCGTTTCTTTACATACTTGTCCTTCGTTCAAGTGCTGTAGAAAATTTTTTATGAAGTCCTTTGAAAGCTAAAAAAGCATGAATTTCAAAGCTTAAATCTTTAGGTATATTAGGACAAAACCATAGTAAACGATATCATAGTGAATAGAAAAACAATAAAAATGGCGAATATTTTGTTTTTCCACGGTAACATATTGAAGTAGTAGTGAAGCTGCTTTGCGGAATTGATCTCACAAGCAAAATTTTAGTCTTATTTAAGGTTCAATTAGTAACTTATGAATTATTACTGAAGAAGTAGTTAATAACTTTTTTTTCTCTTCTATTCGTTCCGATCAAAGTTCAGCATGTGAAGTATCACAAAAAATGAGGAAAAGTGTAATCAAACATCCACTCAATGCTGGATGAAATGTCAGATAGATTAATTAAAAGATAAGACTTGATAAGCATCCATTTATGGACGTTGAAAAGTCAGCATGACAACATTCCGTAAGTAATAGATTATCGTAAAAATGAACATAAGTCAGAGTATCTATTATCATTGATAAGTCTCTTAAGCTTCGATGAACTTTACTTGATCTTTGGTCACAGCTTAAGGTTTTAGTCAGTTACCTCATAAGATGCCTCATCTCGACTTTATTCACTGAAATTACTCTTATTCAGTACACATTTCTTGAAAAACAAAAAAAATGAGTTGAACCTGAAGCATAAAGAAGATATAAAAATACACAAATTTATTGTAGAATAACGTAGACGATAAAAAGAATACAATTCAATTATTCATATTTTCTAATAAAGAAAAACAGTCTGACATTGGAATGAGTTCACACAGACAGAATAAAATCAAGCTTAAATGTTACATAGAGAGGGAAAAATTCAGTATTCATCAATAACGAGGAATGAAAAGTCACATCACATTGGAAGCAAGTTGACTTTGCAAGAACTCAGATAAGATAAGATAAACATTTGCACCCTGTTGTGGGATGCCTCTATAAGTTGAGTTGAAGTGAGTTGTTAAGCTTGATATTATGGTGTTTTGACTCGAGCCTCGTTCATTACAGTGACTTGACTTGACTAATCTGTTCCAAGTCAGTGTTATGCATCTTACCCACGATTCTTTGTTACCAATTTACCGACCCTGGAAGGATGGCGAGCTTGGTGGCCTGGAGATCGGCGGTGAACTCATTCTTGCACGCGTATCACTGCAGCGGCTCCACCATTGCGCTACTACGACTTCTTCAAGAAAATATGTCTTGAAAACTTGATTCGTTGATAAAATTGAAGTATAAACACAAATAAAAAGACAAAATATGTAATTCAAAAAAGATAATTGTAAGCACATCGTCATCGAATATGAATATTTATAAAATTCTAGAAGAAATATTCATTGCCATTGATATTTTTATTGTTACACGGAGTTTTTGAACTGTTGAGAAGTGCCTGCTTTACCGTAGTCGACCAATGTTGTATTTGTAACATCTCAAATACTTTTCGTTGAATCGTTCGATTCAAAAACAAATAAACAAACGCTGGAAATCCTAAAACATTCAAGATTTTGAAAAGTGAGGTTTTTTTTAGCTGTCCTCTTCTTTATGAGATCATAAAACATATGAGGTTAACCGTTTTAGCACTATGGAGATCATTTTTCAAGCGAAAAAAAACATCTTTAGAATAAATGAGCTACGGAACACCTAAAATTATAAAAAAATTAGAAAATGTTCAGCTGCTATCAATGTGTTAGCTTACAACTAGACCGCATAATGTGTTTACAATACAAGTATTGAGATGAGGTAAAGTACTGAGGTAGTAATCATGTGGTGTAACATGTGTGGAGTTCTTTATGAACACCAATATAAGGTAATTATTCAAATTTGATTATAAAAATATGAAGAAACTAAATAGGTGAGACGGATCAAAACAAAAATAAACTAATGAAGAAAATAGTGAACAAAAACAGTTTTATCGTAGCATGTCCAAGCTGCCAACAACAGTGTCCAATAAAGGCGAAATATTGTGGAGTTGGAAAAAATTGCATGTAAACGTAAATCAATGAAGCTAATAGGTTAGCCATACAAATTAATGTAGATTGAATAAAAAACTAAACATAAACAATTTGAAAACAAATAAATACTACTAAGAAAAATCGACAATTTATTTCTGATAATGTGATGTTCTCATCACATCAGTCGTTATTGAGCTCAATCCACCCACATTTTTAGGGGTTTCCTTCACTTCAAAAGCTACCAGAGCTTTTCGTTTCTCGAATATTATTCTGTAAAACGGCGGCGGTTGAGGAAACATTTTGAACTCAGATATGTGACGCATTAACCTAATGTCATATACATGAGTTTTAGTGACGAATGACGTATCTTTACAAGGAGACAGGTAGTTCCTGGACAAGCAGACCTTTCAACTCAACCATAGGTGTCGACAAATTGATATCAGAAATATCTGGGAGGGTAAGCAGCACTGACTTCACAAAAGACTAGTCTTCTCAAGTCATTGTATCGTACCACTTCTATTGAAACACCTCTATCACAACACCATCAAGACAGATGGGTGCCGCATCTCCACAACGAGTCAGACTACGTTAATGCTTATCCTTATTCTCACTAACTCTATGATTTATTTTTGTTGTTATTTCTTAAAGGATTACTGTCCAGTAAGAAAAGGTTAACTCACCGACTTTTGAGCCCATGTTAATCCACTATTACTTCTTGAATGACGTAATAATACTTTGAATACACCACGTACAGTACACAGGTGGATACAACAACAAAAAGATTATTAGCTGTATGTGGATAGTTGTAGAACTGAAAAACAAAAAGTCAAAAACACAGGTATAGCAGATTGGAGCCGGTGAGAAGCACGTTTGAGTCTCATCTAAGTTTCAGTGTTCATGCAATTAACTAAATGACATGAGATATTTACTAATTGTTTTCCTCCTTGCTTACTCCTCTTCATAGATAATACTATTTAAAATTCGCCATTACTTAGTTTATAAAGTATTGTGATTAAGGCACACTTATGCTTTCAGGCAAAAGTACTTCTGACTTATCCGAGTAATGAGAAAAAACAACAAAAAAAAAATCCGAGTTTTCGTTGAAGCTTTTCAAGTTAAATAACTCGTTCTTCTAACACTTTGTGTCAATCGTTTGCAATTTTTCTGTGCCGTAAGGAGTTTCGAACGTACCATTTCTGAATCACTTCCTGGAGCAAAAGTGGTAAAAAACCAAGCAAAGTGGTCCGAGTTGAATAAGATTGGGGATGTGAAGAATATAAAGTATAAAGAGTAGATAATTGGTATTAACATCATCAAATATGTTCGTCCATTCGCGAACAGCTGAATATAGATGGACATCATGAATGATATAAACTTAGCAATAGGACTACTACTCCCAGTAAGCCTAGTTGAAGTATATAAGATTCTTAAGAAGTACACGAATGAAAACACAGCGAAAAATTAGCTACATATGTTATGCTGCAAAGCATTTAACTCACTTTTCTGAATAAACTCGAGAGCTTCATAACTTATACAATGTAGAAGCTTTATTTAGAATGACCTACGCTAGGATGTAGAGGACAAAATTGAGGAAAAACAATATGAAAATGCTTGCAGGTCTATGAATCAGCTTTTTTCCTCTAAGTATTGATTAATAATAATCTATACAAAATGAAACTAACCATGTTCATTATATTTTTATTCCATAAATCCAGAAGACGATTGATGACCAACAATAAACAACTCATACAAGCACCACACTATAAACCTTTAACAATGTTTTATTTATAACTGATGAGTTTTTGTACACATCGAGAAAAAAAAATCAATACATATCTATATTACGGAGCTGTTACTTTATAACTGATGAATTTTTGTGAACATCCGAAAAAAATCAATACATATCTATACTATGGAGGGGAGCTATGATACAATATCGTATAGCATTAGATAATTTTCATGAACTTTCACATGTATTTATTATTATTATTATTTATTATTTTATACCTTCAGATCTAGAAAATATTAGAAAAAATCAATAAAGTACTGGTGATGTATCAACATCCATAGTTTTTGATTTTTTAATAAAATTTACTTAAACTTACTCTTCTACTCTACTTACTTAAAATTTACTTAGTTTATAAAAATTTTATTAACAAAAATTATTGACTAGTAACTAACCTAAAGCGATTGAACCGGAAATGAATATCATCGTTTGAGAATAACAGTAATTTGAACCGATAATATAAAAATAACCAGTTAGCAATGAGTTCAATGATATCGCTGCCATATCAAATACACCTGAAAAGCTTTCAAATAATAGAGGTTAGTTGAGGAAGTGAGTTATATGAATAAGATCGATCAATAAATAGATCAATAATCCAAAAAGACAACTAGACGAAATACATCGTCTATTAGTGAACATCTAACAACTACCAAATCATTAGCATTCTCACTGAGTGAAATTCCAATGGACGAGTCACTAAGTGAAATTTCAATAGACGACAATCAAAGCAAAAGCCGTCATGTAGATCAGATTTAGTGTGTAAGTTTATTTAAGTTTATTTTAATGAAACAAAAACACATTGAATGATACAGTTTATAGTCGAATGCTCCAGGCAAAATGGGCAATTCAAAAACCTTAGTAATAAAGGACCATTATATTTCGGTGTGCTATTAATAAAAATTATCCTCATCAAATTATCAATCGCTTTTCGAACCATAAAGACTCAACAGTGATACTAAGAAAGAATTTACTACATCACAAATCTCCTATTTGTCATGAGATTTCGTTTGAGTAGTTGTTGATCATTGAATGATTAGTTAGACTCACTTCTACCGAGTGATGATCTCCGATCTTCAGATGAGCCTCCATTCAGAAAATGTATAGTAAAGTAACCAAATTCAAGTTATGAATTAGACTCTAAACTAATCATAAATTCAGAGAACAACGTTATGAAAGAAAATTCTCCTCACTCACGTCACATTTTCTAATTTCATTGAACATTTCTGGAGAGTAAAACTGTGATTAAAGTGAATGCTATGGTTTTTTCGAAATTCAAAGTCTAAAGAAAGTGGAACTCATAGAGTGAACCTAACCAATTTCGTTTTTTGTTCATATGTTCGATACCTCAAAAATAGCGGTGCAGAGTGAAAAACTAACCAAAAAAAAAAGCTCATTAAAAACGCTGAGGCAATTATCAAGCAAACTGCAGCTGCAAATCTTCAAGCGACAGTAATATGTAATTGAAATTTTTTTATAATTAGAGTTATTAAAATATGTTAAATTACAACTATTGCAAGCTATTTAAACACTGTTGGCAAAAGGTATTATGTTGTACCTCCTTCATATTATTGAGGTGTATTCCTCGTTTAGAACGTTTTCTAGTGTTGTAACAACTATTATAAGGTAAATACAACGATCCATATATAAATATAATTCAGTGTAATTAATCTACTTGTGTTTCATTTGTATATTCGCTTCGTGGTAGCATAACAGCTATCATTAGAATTGAATGGAACCTTTATGTCCTCAATATGCAATAATGAAGCCCACTGGTCAGCTTGTAGACTCAACGAGTGATTGAATGATTGATTTGCCTATCACTATCAAAACACTAGTACAGCATTGACTAATCGCAAAACGATACATTGTCAACTATACTACCTGTAGCAGACGACGTTGTAGTGCCGCGTAGTTCTGTATCAGAATGAGTTCGAGTGTTTTGCGATTAACTCAGCTACTTAGAATATAAGAAAAATTCTGATATTTTCTTGTTCGACGATCGAGTGAGTTACATAGTTTGTCATCAATTTTAGTTTTAGTGAATATTTTTGCTTATATTTCTCATTCATTCAAAATATATTTGTGGCATTACAACAGATCAATAAAAAAAAACATACAAGATTGATTACCTAAAACGATCATTATTTTATAGCATGATAGACGACGTAGTTGTTTTTGTAGCATAACAATCATCACAGTCAAGTAAACAATCTGAAAGAGAAAAAGTTGATCAATCCCTTAAGGTCGGATGCGCGTATTCGTGTTCAACTTGATATTGTGGAGGTGGTTGAATGCGAGGCTCGTCTATACAGTGACCTGGTCACTCTTCATAGAATCAGTGCTGTTCATGTCACCCAGATTCCTCAGGCACCAATTTAGCGACCTCACATAGAATGGCTGGCGTGGTATGTCTGGAGGCAGCCGTTAACCTCATTCAACCGGGCTACATCTCCACCACGGCGCCACTGTTGCCTCTTTGGTTTGTTATACTTATGTGTTATACAACCACCTTATACAGAAGAACTTTATTAAGTCAATAGAGCTAACGCTCTGCTAATATTCAGAAGTAAATTAGAAGCTTGAAATAAACTCACTTCTGCTATGGTCCCATACAGAATGAAAGATGCTCCAATATAGAAATTTACATGTCCGCTCTGTTTTTTCGAATTTCTCAAAAAATCCATATCATTCAAAATAGAAAACAATTGTAAGAAAACTACCTGAGGATTTTGTTGCATAGTGTTCGGCAACATAAGAAATTTTTTCACGCTTCGAATTCAGTTTTAACTTCTGTGTGAGCGTTTCTGAGGTACTTTCAACGCAACTCTTTTTCTTTGTCAGCCCTCACTGAGAAAACATCAAAACACTAGATTTGTCAGAACACTCCTGCTAGAATAATAGCTGCTCTCATTAGCAATGAGGATGAAGCATTGACTCATTTCTCCACCATGTGAAATGCGCAACGCGTAATAGTGCTTTGAAGATATCGTAGAGGAAAATGAGTAAGATTAAGGTCTATAGATTGACTATAAATGATTAACTTAGCGCTGCTCTTTCTTTCAGCTTGTTCTTACTGCAATTATATGACCCTGAAGAGACTGAAAGCTTGATTAGTCTGAAGCGGTGGTGTCATAGTGGCGGAGCATACTGCCAATGCTTTCCTCATTACTAGGTTTACTTGCAGTTAGGTAAAACTTCCACTAGTGGTCACATAAGAAACAACTTAGATATGTGAGGTAAAGGTTTGAGTTTCATTTGAGGTTTTAAGTTTTGTAGTTAACACAAAATCGTTGAAAATCAACATGATATCATTATGTGTCTGCCTAAAATTTTAAAAAACCCGAAAAAATTTTTACATAAATTCATTTTCAAAAAAAACAACTTGCAATTAAATTTTTTCCTTTTTTACTTTTTAAAGAAATGAGGATGAAAAAGAAACGTACGTGCAGTTATAATTTGGAATATTTTCAACATTTCCATGGGCTTGAATTAACCATTCCATAGATGAGTGAAAAGCTTAAATGTGAATTCATAAGATTTTTTTTATGCGGATAAATAAGAAAGTGAAAAGTATTACAGAAACAAAAAATACCATCCACATTAACATTACAACACGATATAAATGGATATGCCTTGAGGGGATAGAAATGATAACAATTAGAAAAATACAACGGATTAAATCACCACACCTACCTCTCGTCAGATCATTAAGATTAATTCTGATCAGCTTTAACGCGAGTAAAGCACATTATATAAATAATGAATTTTTCTTACGTTTGATATCAGAAACAATTTGATCTACTAAGCCTTTTCGCCAATGATTTTTTTGAGTCCTGCAAAAGAAATGAAGTACTGTAGTGTTTTATGAGAAAAATGAAACACAACATTGGTAAATTTCACTTCCTTACGAAGAAGCAGGTCCAAATACCAATTGTAGACCTTTTTTAAGAGGATCGGCTTAAAAAAACTTGAAAGAAAACTGATCACCTTACACAGATTACGGTATTTGGTCGCAAATTGATTCTCTACACAGATTACGGTATTTAGTTGCATATCGATTGGACCGCAGCAAGCGGTTACCGCTATGGTTACAGAACGATTTTTACAGTATTCCAATATTTAAATATGCTTCTTATATGAAAAAATCGATTACGTATTATTAGAAATTTCCTCAACATGTGTTGTTTTCTAGGATATAAAAAACAGCAGTAATTCGTAAGGGTGCCCTTTCAAAAAGGTGTAATATAGCTGAAATATTTATTGGAAATTTTATAGACAGCATATTCATTTACTCACAAGACAGTGTGTGAATATAGTTTTTTCGCGTTCTTAAATAGCTCTTATATAATTAGATTAAACAATCAATAAATCAATAATCGAGGCACCATATAGGTTTATAAAGTTCTGTTTCTACCTAAATGTTTATCACATAGGGTCAAACATCATCAAATATGACTCGAAAAGTGGTAGTTTTCTTGAAAATTTCTTAGAAACAAATATTATATTTAGGTGAGTTATTGTATTTATCGATAATTGCAATGTTGATAGCACATTAGACTGGATTATTTTTGAGTTACAGGTTCGAGTCCTCACAGAGGCTACACGTTTTGTGAATAACTTAGCAGCTGGAGCTGGAAACAGCACTGGCAACAAACACTGAAGCTTCATCAATTATAATTCAGAGATAATTGTCCTCCGTCGTAAAGATGACGCACTTATTGCTTTCAAAGAGACAATGAAAAAAAAATTAATAACAATTTCTACTTGTATTCTTTTTACAGCCATTAGTCGTCAGATCCATCATGTCTTTTCTACGAACCTGATGTCTTCCAAGAATTGAATATGATGCAAGCCAAGCAGGATTAGACTGAAGCATCTAGGAATCCATTGCCATTTTTTCATATCAGTCCATTTGTCTCGGTTCTGTAAGCAGTACATCTCGGTGTGTGAAGCTTTAATGAAGTAAATAATTAGGAGAACCGTGTTACGGAGCAAAAAGGAGACGCTAACGGCGTCGACAACTAGCGTCCAGTTCGCTCATTCCTAAAAATAATCCAAAGCAAAGCCGATGATTTTCATTGGTGCACGAACAGCCCGTAGTCGTTGAACACCACGTTGCAAATTTTGTAATCATTACCAAATAGATTTGTAATGATAGATAAATTTAGAATGCAAAAAACAATGGAACACCAAAATATGCTAAAATTTAAATGCTGCAAAGTACTAAGTATAAAGCATAATAATAATTATTCTTAATGATTCCTTCTTTCAGCTGTACAAATTGTAGTGAATGCGTAGTTGAATGCTTTGTTGGATATCAAGTCGTAGCAGAATGTGGTTGTCCGTGGAATGAGAGAGATCAAGCCAAGTACGTCCCCAGAGAGCAAAGATGGTACAGTATGAATGTGGTTGGAACGAAACTGAACTAACAAACAGAACCCGGTCACAGTGAGGTCTACTTTATACTTCATATTTACATAGCGATACAAATGATAAGTAATGAGGATAGTCAAAGTGGTGGTTCATTTTGGCATAAAGTGATAGGAGTTGGAAGCATTCGGTGCATTAAATACTCTTTCTTTCAGTTTGTACTGAAAAAAAAATAAAGCACTACAAATGAAGTGCTTTGTAATAAATGAATGAAAGCAATAATAGAAGTGAAGGCAGGCAGAAGTTTGTAACACACGTTGTATTAGGTGCGCCCTAAACTTCTGCTTCACATAATAGTCTACATTCCTCAAGTGAAGAATGTACTCCAGAAGCACTTCTGAAGTTGATCGTGAGGATGCTCTAACTGAGTGTCCATCCTAAATTTGCATATATTCTGCATACCAATCAATTGCAGTACCGTATGGTTGTTCTAATACTATTAATATGATACAGTAAATTTCTTCCACCGTTACCGTGAGCTTAATTGCTTCACTGTACATTCGGAAATGAGTGAAAACAAAGTGCGGTGTAATCATAGGATCCGTTTTGTTTATTCTGAAGTAGATACTAAGATGCATTGTGTATTGTTATTAGAAAAAATTATTTCCATTCCAAAAAACAGAATTTATTTAGAGAAGTATTTATTATTCCTCGTTAGGCAAAAAACACATGAACTAATTCAAATACAAAAAAATTAGAAACATACAAAAAAAGTATAACAGTTAAATGACAAAAAGAACAGATGACTATGAACAATATTGGTCGATTGCCAGCTTTACCGGATGTAAGCTACCAGCTTCATGTCAGAGTTCCGCCTGAGGCTTACCAAAATTAAATATTGGCTTCTGTCATGACTTCAACCTAAAATACTATTCATCATTTACTTGAAATAGTGGCCTGATCCATACTAAAAGTCTAGATGAGAATCTGATAAATAGCTCAATGCTAACCTCAAGGTAAACGAATTATCCTTAAAGATGTGATAGTTCATGAGTAAATTGCTCGCTTTAACAATAATTCAAGGCAATGATAGAACAAAGAAAAATCTGCAAAGCGATAATTAGACGAGGGATAATATGGTGGGATCGATCCCTTCATATCTTTCCATGTCTGCGCGTTTTCCCGCGCTTTCTCGTAGCACACGTTAAATGACACTTGATAAGTTATCTCTATTATAATTTGTTACGATAACATGTTTGTCAAATTGATTTGAATGTTGTATAATTGCTAATATGTAAAGGATTAGAATAAGGAGAAAGAAATAGCAACTATTTTGATGAATAGTTGATATAAAAGGTATGAAGGATTCTTATCGTTTATTCTCCAGAAAAAAAAGAAAAAGACGAACCTGAACAGAACTGAAGTGTCGACGACTGCGTCGTGCACAATGCGCAGAGCTTTTAGATCGTTTTCGAGGCCGTGGCCAATCATAATTGTGTTCGAACTGACCACCTCGAAAAGGAGATCTCTAACCTATATCAGGAATTTCAAAGCAAACCACTGTTGATTGTACGATGACAATCAGTAGTAAAATTTTAGGCTACTATTTTTAACTGGATGAAAAGCTGTTGTTGTTGAAAAAATACTTACATTGTCTAATGACACGTCGCTGCCTTCAATCTGCCTACATGGGTCACAAAGTCCGATGAGATCCAGTGTGGCCGAGAATTGTAGAAGGTATGACTCCTTCGTTGTATCAGTGTGACAGATTGTTTGAATGCGAACAACCTGCCACATCTAGAGCCATACCACTGCAGGGATGGAAAACCATTCCTGTAATGTGGAAGATACAGTACCCAAAAATATCCTAATTAATGCAGATTGTTTTTTGATGAGCAAGTAGCTTAGTATCGGGAAATGTCGAATTATTATTGAAGAAACAACATAGAACTATTTCTGTGAAAATCCTACAATGTACGTTCTCCCACGGTACGACCATTACTGATTGAATACATATTACGAAAAAGAGAGAGAAATTCCTCTACAGCAGTGAGAGGAGGTCATCGTCGTATTTAAGGTAAATTTCCAGTTTTATTTTCTTCTCGTCGTACCTTCTGATTCTTTGTACTATTGAATAGAATTCTAAGATGAATCAGATC
>KN716934.1:0-12416 GCA_000816705.1 Dictyocaulus viviparus | reverse complement strand
CAATTCGAATACAATTTTGATTGGCCACGGCCTCGAAAGCGATCTAAAGGCTCTGCGCATCGTGCATGACGCGGTCGTCGACACTTCATTGCTGTTCAGGTTAGCTCAAATTTTTCTTTCTTCTTTGGAAAATAAAAGACAAGGATCCGGTTGCGTCCTCTAATCGTATTGTGATTGATCAGTCAGTCATGAAGCACCATAAGTAGTCAAGTGCTTCTTGAATAGTAAAATACTAATGTATTCATTACTTTGCTTATTTGCGTAGCTAGTAATGTTTTCATATAGAAATCCTCCAGGCAATATGTTCTGGAATAATCTCTGGGGTTGGTATAATTTTTTTTTCTACGATACTTTTTTCTTGTCATCACGTCCTTTTTCAGTCGATCGGATACAAATGGACGGTGCTTCAGAAAAAGCCTGAAGGCGTTGGCCAAAGAAGAATTAGGAGTTGAAATCCAGAATGACGGTTAGTTTTCCAACACACTGCCACATGTACCTTATTGATTTAGTTCCAATTAGCGAACCAGATCAATCAAAGTGATAAAAGTTGTTTTTATAAATCAATAGAAAGTTCTGGTTCCTTTCCTATTTTTCTTCTAAAAATTTTTTCCTGAAATCGAAATCATCTTCATTTTGATGAACTTTCATTATTCAATGAAACGAACAAGATTCCTCATTTAAACAGGTCTTCTCACAACTTATTTGATGTTAAGTTTTTATGCTCTAAAACTTTTAAAACTTTAAAACTTTAAAAACTAAAAATTAACATTCTGGCAGAAAATGAGTTAAAGCTGACTGAGTTTCAATTCAGATTGGGGAGGTCACGATAGTGGAGAGGTTGCGTTCGTGGCAATGCAATTAGCAATGAAAGTGGTGGGATATTATACATGACGAGTCTAGCTAGAGTCTCGACCACTATTATAATTTTTATTACTTTTCTCTTTGATGTATATTGGATGTTTGCCATTTAATTGTTTATCTATATTGAATATGCAAATCTGCAGAATTGGCTGTGATCCTTATGTGATTGATTAGATTTATTGAGGCGTTGATCTACATGTGATATATTTGAAGTCGGGTAATCTTGTAAAAATGTTGTTGTTATTTTCCTTGAAGTGTTCCATGATTGAACATATGCGTTATTTTCAGTATTGCTTAACAAGAAAAATCTGAAGTACTGCTTCTTCTTAAGGTGATTTTTATGTAAAACTATGATAGGTTATAGTCATACCTCAATATCCTTATGATGTTGGATGAGTCGCAAAACTGGAAACCTCAGGGAGGACGAATTCGCACCCACTGCTGTCCGTTCTATTGCGTTGTTCTGTTACGAACTACACTATCGAGCCTCTTGCTCTACTATCACTCAACCACTCAACACTGCCCACTGATAAACGAGTGTTGTTAAGATATACGTTTGGAAATAAGTGAAGCTTTGTGCGTCTGCCCGATGCTCTAAGCTTTAGGTTCGTCAAGCAATGATAGGATTAAAGCAGAAAATTTTTTGTACAACTGCAATCCTTTATTTCTAGAAAGGGCCTATGTACCAAAACAAATCACTAGGATTTGATTAAAATAAACGTTCCATGAGTTTCTATTTCTAATAAGATGCCCTTGGTCCAGCAATGAAGGCCGCAGTGACACCTAGGCCTAATTTATTTTCGCTACCATCCTCTAAGAGTGCCAAGCCCACACTTCATTTTAGACTAGTAATTTGGTATTGGAGAAATCGGAGTAACACTGTGTTTGAGCTATCCACTACTATCAGTCGAACTGTCAATCACCAGTTTGAGCCCTTCACTTCGAACTGATAATCAGCTCTAGCTGTAAGCTTCATTCTGGTCGTGTGTAACTTTAGAAGAAGGAGCTCAATCTTCATTCTGGAAAGCATCCTAGTTATAATTATTTATAAGAAAAATTTGAATAAGGCTGTAGCGCCATCGTGAAGCGTTTAAGAAAGATGGGCTGCTTCAAGGTAACATGAGCACCTCATGCATTGAGTAACAACGAACACCTTACATTTTAGTATTTGCGAAAGGACAGAGTCAAATCGATTATCACTGCGACACGTTTTACACTTAGTAACTATTTTACGACCTCCTTAACTGAAGCCTGAGTTTCATGCTCAAATAACCCCATTAGTTTTTTGGCACTTGCACACGTATTGAGAGCTACTTGAGAACAAGCAGATAGTCGAGACTCATAGGCTCAAGAACCACTATATAGATCTGATATTTCAGAAGACATCCACTCTTTACTCACCAAATATACAAACTCTATTGATAATGGTGATAATTATATTTTGACAAAATGATTCATCATGAGTGAGTAACAACAGAGTTGACAAATATTTTAGAAAGCAAAGAAAATTATACTGTAACCGAATAGTTTTAGGGATTTAAACTTTGCTTGAAGGACATCAACATGATGAATAGAAGCATAAGCTTAATCTGGCTGATGTTGAACGTACCACGTTTTCGTCTTCTTATTAATGTCGCCGAAATTTATTGTGATCAACCAATGCACCAACATCCGAGTAATGTAAGGCACAATTCTCATGGAGGGTTAGAACTTGCATACACTGTTTTGATCCCACATGTCAATGCGACCTCCTTTTACCGCTGCACTATCGCTCATATGTGTGATTCCAGTGATAAATAATATAAACTACTGATTTCATACTAATAAGAATTAAATAGCACAAAATTACAAGTAATGTTCATTTTGTATTATGAATGAGTTTGCAGCTGCCAAATATCAGTAAGCTACAATGGCTGTGTTAACGGTGTTAATAATTGCTTTTATATGCCTTGTATTCCTGTGCTGGCTATCGCTACAAAGCAATAATGTGAGTTAAAAGCCTCTCATTAACGAGAGCTCTTTAAGAATCTGTTTTTCCTGTAATTTGTAAAGTGGAAAGCTTGATTGAGGTAGAAGGGAAGAGGGGGAGAGGACGCAAAATATTCCAATTGTAGAGCTCGCAAAAAAGTCAGGGACGCAATTTTGCTATTCGTCACAGCCTCCAGTTCGTTCCGTGGTTCACAAAGTTCCACCTTTTCGTAAGATACCCATGCTTTATTTTCTATCAAAACAATGCTGCTCATTCAAATCCCTATAGTTCCAATTTTTGGCCCTCACGTGTTTGATAGATACGGTCGTCAACATGCTCGTACAATATTTTGAGCCTCAGCACGACTGGAGAATATCTTTACTATGTGCTACGTCGAAGCTTTCAAGATACTGATACAGCTCATCATACAAGACCGAGTACTGAAAAAAGATAGCAATTTCCCTCAGTCTAATTCATTAACAGTCGATGCATATACATATTTGCTGGTATTCGAACGCTTTTTATCATTCAGCTACCTGCAACTTTCTGAGAACCCTGATTTTTTTCTTACATTTTTCAAGAAGATTCAGAGCCTTTTATACTTCTATCGATTTTCTTATTTTGTAGAAACTAAAATTTTTGTTTCGTTTAAAGACGATGTGCATCCCATTTAAGGACAATGGTAGATATTCAGCTTCGATTAGTTCATCACAGCAGGATGATACAATGATTTTCTCGGATCCGACCACCGAAAAAGATTTACCAGTTTATGTGAGCTTTGAAATTTGGTGATATTCCTATGTGTTAAGAATGAGTTAAATTTCAGTAATATTTATCATAGGATCCAGACGATGAGCTTGAAATCACACAAGAAGACTCGTACAAATTAAGTCTTGAAGAGCTTTTCTCAACGCTTTTCGACAAAGAGAAATCATCGGGATCATTTGAAAAAGAAGATGTAAGAATTTAAAAAATATTCTTGATAAAAATACACATCACTATATTAATCGAGGAAAACGAGGTTAATAAGCCACTTATAGAAATACTATAAATTTTATTGTGTAACAGAGATTTTATCAAACGGTTATTTTATGGTGATCATTAACGAGAAACTGATAGAAAAGTTACTTTTGGCTTCATTCCTTTATCTATAAGACGCTTGAAACTAGCCTGAGGCATTGAGTTCAGTGATTAACTCATTCAATTGGAACATGTTTTTGTGTTTTTGAACATGCAGTTCTCCTTTTCATAATGAAAGCCTAGTGTGTTTTTCTAGCGTTTCATATGTGTTATATGTTTTTTTTAGGACCAATCAATAAACACAAAATAAATGAGGGACTGTATTGGGAAAATACAGCTGATTATCACTAGTAATTACAGTTATTATTTTGCAACCATATTATTTGACAATAATAAATCGATTCTGTTCGGATTTGATCATCTTAACTTACATTTCATCTTCACCAAGCTATCACCTCAACATTGTGAGTGAGAGGGTTTCCTAGTTTGACATCGAACCAAACCAAGAGTTCATCTATCAACAATTTTTTTTTTGCCTTGATACACTTTTGTCTTGAACGAGACAATAAGCTATCTGTTTTATCCGTATGAGCTAAACGCTGCATGTAATTGAGACTTGAAGGCTCTAGTTAGGCTAAACCCTGTCTGTAATTTAATTCAAGACTCAATGACAGCAACTCACTTCACAACAATTCCACATTATGTATTTGCCTCAGTATTTCACAAGCTAGGTTCTACTGCCTTATGCCGCTAAGACAGCAGACGAGAGGCGATAAAATTTCGGGAGAAATGACGGTAGTGGAAATTTATGGAGCCAACGATGTTTATTGAGAAATTTACAAAGTGGATCGCAGGAAAGAAAGTCAGTGAGGAAGTTTGGGAAACACCACTGGTAGTAAAAATAATAATAAATAAATAATAATAATAAATAAAACCTATACTTCACATTACTATAGTCCGTTAGTACTATTCATCTCTAAATCTGGCGTACAATAACAACTAGTAATGATAGTATATACAACTTCTTCCTTGGCAGCTAGCCTCAGCAGCGCTACTAAGATCGTCACCGTCAAACACCTGTAAAAGCGTTGGAAATCAATTAAGCTTACATGCTTATATAAAAAGTTCCTTACTACTCTGTTACCACTCCCCTCAACACCTTTACAGCATATGCTCTATCTTTTGTAAAGGAAAAAATAAGTCTGGCTTCAATAAATCTCTGTTGCCGGACGCGTAAACGCATTCGTGTCCGTGGTAATATCGTGATGGTGATTGAATAGCAGCCTGGTCTATAGAGTGACTAGAGTTGGCCTCTATTCACCAAATCAGTACTTTTTAACCCAGATTAGATGAGATTACCTAGAATGCTTTTATCACCTATAATAATAGAATAAATGATATTGAGATGCTATACATTATACCCTACCTCATGTGCTCTAAAAACTTCGCAGTTTTACAGATCATACATATTTTACATCATCACATCACATACACACTTAAAATTAAAAAAAAAAACTAAGTTCTTCGAAATCACAAGGTGTTTTCTATTGTGATTTTCACTAAATAGCAGTTTAATTGCGTAAAGTACACAGTTGGTAACTATCGAGTATCACTACTTTTTTTAGACTCAACAAAAAAAAACAAGTGTTTACAAACATTTTATTGTTATTAATACAATAAGAAACATAGAAATGTTAAAACGCAAAAACAAACAATGTGAATAAAATGGTAAACAGACCTAATAGATAAAGAATAAAAGACAGAACATTGTGAAAGATCATATCTAACACTAGTCAGATGAATTGTGTATAATTGGATGTCTTCTATTTAAGACGAGCCTCTTGACGGATCAGTGATGATAACATATCACCGATCACAGAACAAAGAGTTCAGCAAGATTGTCGGCAGCATAGCAGGACGAATCTGTAACTTCGAGTCTCACCTGAGAGTCCGAGTTTCATGAGAATCGTGGAGGAATGAAAAGTGGATTAATACGATCCTATTGTTCTCATCACCAATGACGTCACTGCCTCAACGCTATTATTATATCAACCTGAAATGCTACGTAATTTGCTTAGATTACTTTCCATTTTCTCAAATTTTTGTTAATTTCAAATTTTTCCGAAAAAATTTTGTAACAAAAAAAGTTTCGTGAAAAAAACTAGCGAAAATTATCTCAAGCTTAAAGGTGCTTTAGTGCATATTATTTATTCTAAAACGTAGCCAAAAGCACTCACGTCGCTTGACTACTTATGGTGCTTCATGACTGACTGATCAATCGCAAAACGATTAGAGGACGCAACCGGATTCTTATCGTTTATTTTCCAGAGAAGAAAAGAAAAATTTGAGCTAACCTGAACAGCAATGAAGTGTCGACGACCGCGTCATGCACGATGCGCAGAGCCTTTAGATCGTTTTCAAGGCCGTGGCCAATCAAAATTTTATTCGAATTGACCACCTCGAAAAGGAGATCTCTAGCCTAAATTAGGAGCTTTCCAGCAGAATGCTTATTTACTGTTCTCTGCCAATCACTAGTAATGTCTCAGACAAAAAAGTTCAATTGAATTATTATAGTATTCTCACTTAGTGACTCATTCACTACTATAACAAATTAATGGTAAGCCACGCATTGAGGAACAACAACTGCTCCAGTGCATATTACTGATTCTAAAACGTAGCAAGAAGCACTTACGTCGCTCAAGGTCATGCTGCTGCTCTCGATTTCCTCCTCAGATAAGCCCGAATACTGCGTATTCGGATCGACGAGATCGTGATCCGGGTGGAATACGCAGTCGATGACGTCTGCACCGTATTGGTCCACCACCGTGATACGTGCAGGTTCCTTGCCCCACGTTGTGTGAACAAACTCGCAGTCCATCGCGTAGAACTATAATAAAATGAAAACGTCCAAATAATAGACGTGGAATCTTAGTATATAATTCAGAAAGCAACTCATTCTTACAGCTTCACTTCGTGGGTCGTATGCCGTCATCGGTTGAGGTGCTTCATAAAAGTCAGCCAGCACTGACTCTTTCATGGTGTCTGTGACGTGGCTGTTTGAGTATGAACAGCCGGCGACACCTATCGGCCTACCGCAACAAGGAATCAGCTCTTCATTCCTGTGAAGTGTAAACAGAAAACTCATAGAAACTCATCGGAGCCTTTCCATAAATAAATAAAGTTGTTTGACAATGACAATTGTTAAACGTTTATCTGTGATTTATTTGTGGCACAATTAGAAATAGAAACCATTGAATAACAGAAAACAACAGCGCCGAGACTGAATTGACTAGGTCATCGTAATTAAGAAGGGTGAAAAGTAGTTTGGTGTGAGTTCCAGTTATTGTTCCAGTCCTCAAAAAAAGGAAACGGAGATAACATAACGTATGCCATTGTATCAGTGAAGTCAAGCCTTTTATACTGAGTAATTTATTATTAAATCCTACAGGAATTCATGGAACACAAAGTAAATGCAGACCTATTACATTTGAATCAAAGAAAAACTTCGTCAATCATCGATAAAGCTGCAGACAGTAATTTGAATGCAAGCTTAATAAATTTAATTGCAGATCTTCAATGATATTAAGTGAGTGAAAACTTAGAACCTCACGTGGTTCCTGAATCCGCAGATTATCCACAGATTCCGCGTATGTTGTGCCAACCGATTGCATTACAGAGGCCTTCGCTTTACAATCACTTAATGTACCACTTATTCAAGATGAATATTTTATCGCCCTTTGACAGGTACGATCCGGTGAGTCGATATCGGCATTGTAGCCGCTTAAGCACGAGGTCATTTCCAAAAAATCCTACTTTTCGTCACATTGTAAACCAGCAAGTGGGTACCTCTGTGGAATAACCGTAGATTTATATATTGCATGAAACGTTTAAGCTTGAAAAGTGAAATAATTATTCATCAGAATCATACAATTATGTTATTAGAGAAACTGTTACTATTGAATGAGGTTTATGAGTAACCACATTCGTCCTCATGTCTCCGTTCATTCATTTTAAAAAGTGGAAATTTTATAAACGGTTTATGATGCGAATTGAAATTATGAGATGAAAATCGATCAAATAACCGTTAGTTCCAAACAAGTATAACTTTTTTACGCCTGAGTTTTTCTCACTGATTCGAAAAATTTTGATGCTAGAAAACAGCGAGAAGAAATGAGGTGCTATAGATAAAAACCATTCTCTCTTAACAAATTTTCGAATATTCATGAAAAACCTCTGATGTTGAGTCCAACAAAAAGTTGCTTATGAGGTAAAACAATCTAGATATCAAAATTTCTTTCAACCTCAACAATGATGAATCTATTAATATCTTAGTACCAGCTAGCATAAAAAACTACGATTCCTTATAATTTAAGTTACAGCGAAAACGATTTCTGGAGTTCAAAATGAGTCAAGCAGAACGTCAAACTATTTGAAAGCATGTAAACATCTCACATAAGAACACATTAGCTTCAAACATCGATTATACGATAAATTAAACAATGAAATAAACAACCCACCTCCTTGCCGGCCATTGTCTTTTCCTTTGAATGAAATTGACTTAACATCACGCATTCAAAATATTTTCGCTCTAGGTCAAAAATTGATCAGAGACGGAGCACCTTAACTTGATGATGTAACTTATTCAACGTTTCCAATTTTGAATTCGTTTCTTCTAAGCTTTTAATAATATGATTTTGGAAGCCAAACAATAATATATTCTTGTTTGTCTTTTTTGTATAAATGCGAGTGTTTTTTTCTTGTAAAGTGCCTCGCTTACGCTTAATTTGCTTATAGGTGTGCAGTAGTGGAGATCCCACAGTCATACACAGGACGCAATCAGTGTGCACATGTTCGCAGCTGCCACCAAACTTGCCATCCCTCTGGAGTCGAGGAATTGTTACTCTGGAAGCATAAACAGGAAAGTATAAGTGGAATGTGATCAAAAAGTCAATGTATATAGGTTTGGATTAAAAGAAAAAGTCTCTTTCAACGTATATCGTTAAAAGTGCATGCCTAGGGCATTCCAACTGGATTTGATCGGCGCTAATGCTCATCCTATTTTTCTCTGCTCTTTAGTTAAAACAAATTAAACACTGATTTCAATAGTCTTGAAGCAGAACAAATCTAAAGCCGCTAGTGGCAATGGGTATAACGAAGCCAACTACTCCACATTGTCCATTAGAACTCAGTGGCGCTTAGAGCAACTACACTCAACGAAGAACCGCTTTAGTTAGACAGTACTCGAAGCACATCAATGAACATAAGACCGCGATTGTTTCAAAAAAAACATAAGCTGGTCTCGTTTTCAGAATGATTTTTTGCCAGTTATGTGAGTTCTTATTTTGATTTCTTCTTGTTCATAGTTCTGGATAACTTAAGCCAAATGTCTTTGAGGTATCTGGCAGCAATTCATTCGATATATTACGCTCATTTGATGACGTATGGAAAACGTCCTAGCACTATCTGCAGGCCATCCATATGACATATTCGGATAGGGTGACACTGCTAGAAACTCCTCTAAAAGCACATCAATGCAATCAACTTGATCTACGAGTACACAACAATACAATATTTCTCTTGACTGTTACTATATCCAAGCAGTCTTCTCCTTTCTTTGTATTTGTTTTGTTTACATTTTCCTTTGTTGTTATTATAAACATTTGTGAAAACATTTAATTACAGAAATTTGAGGTAAATACAATTCCAACACTCTTCAACCAAATAGATTACACAACAGCGATTATAAAAGAAGTCCCGCGTGGCAGCGGCAAACTAACATCTCAAGCAATTTCAGTACAACGTTTGATGCACTGGACGTAGCCGGTATACCACGTTCATTCCGTACCAGAAATCCACCAATCCCTCAAGAATACCACTGCAATAAAGATAAAGCCTATTCTTATACTGTAGAGATTCATTAGTTGAACGTATAGCTTATTTCTGTCACCACGTGCTCTACAATATCAGAGAGATACAATTCAATTTAATATCACTGGTAGAAAAAAACAATAAAATAGCGAAAACAAACAAGATTATTGACATTCATGAAATAAACTAAGTGATATGCTTCAACTTTGTCCTGAAGTCAAGCACTGTCGTTGATCATTGAAGTTGAACGATGAGTTTTGTAGGCTCTAGCTTTAGAAGTTAGTGCTTAGAAGGTTGACATAAATGCTGCCTTGAATGTTTGTAGACAGATAGCAGTCTTATCAAACGGATACCTCCGTGTCGCTGAATCGGCCAATGCATCAAAGTGTTGTAGCCAACATTTGATTTGCTTCCTTATGTAAGGATAATATGTCCCATAAATTGCTTACAGATAGTGCGGAGTGATTTCTTCAATTCTTCCAAATATAAGTTACAGTTTTACAAGTGATATGATATGGCTCACAGTTTATCCAATTTTTTGACCTACATCATTCTACATTGATGTGGGTAATGACCAAAAACAATTGTAGCAACAACTTTGTGTTAATCAGCCAAAGCTGAACATTCTGAGCCTACTTCTTCATCGTGTATAATACGATACGATACAGTACGATCGAGATCATCATGTTATTTGGAAGTGCCTCTATGACTTCAAAAAAATTGGTATTAACCTAATTTTATTATAAAAGAGGTTGGTCATCATTGGTCAGCTATAAGTTATTATTTAACCGTACTCGCATCAAACCTCCTCAGCGATGCGATAATATCATCGATGTTATTTGATATGCAATAATCGAATATGGAAATACTATGCTGTAATCAATATCAAAAAGCACAAGGCTGTTTATCATTCACTAAGAGGTAAACGGAATCACTTGAACACTTTTTTTAGTCCATTCCCTTATCATCAAACTAGATTGAACGACTTGGACTTTAGCGACCTTATTGGTCTCCAATAGGCTTCAAGCTGCTGACCCATATATAGAAGTCTTGCGTAAATCAGTAGTAGGGGACGACACACGAACTTGATACCGTCTACACTAATTGCTCTCGTTTCCTCTCCAAAGCACCAATCAAATCTACTATTTCTAAGCAACGCGAGAAATGGTAACAAAGTGATCTGCAAGTTTCGTGCTTGATCTATGAAATGAAAGAAGGACAAGGAGGTTTATTCCATATAAATTCCAGTGCTATGTTACCCAACATCTACAAGCTCATTATCATGGAAATGTTTTGCACTTATATGAAGTCAATATCATATGAGTTTAACTCTTCTCTATCATACATATTTCCGGAGAATTTCACTCTATGGTCAGATATGATCACTCTATAATCAGCAATTTCTTAAGCTCAAGGTCTTGTGATAAGAATCTGTACTTCAGATCTTCCTGAAAATAAATATTAGATTGCCGGAAAATGTTGACGTCAAAAAGCCCCTTCTAACTAAAAGCCTGCTAATTAATGGAATCAATTAAAATAAGCTTATATGAGAAGTCTTCTTCAGTCATATAGCAAATGATGAATGCCTGGAAATTTAAGACTTACAATTAAATTGATTTTGAGCTGAGTTTGAAACACTGAAACATTGAGGCCTTGTTGTTCCAGTACCTCATTCATCTGTTAAATAAAAGATGGACTATATGGTGATCTATTCGAAGTAGAACAAAATCAAACGCTAAACAGTACTTTTTTAAAAATAATTATTACAATTCATTGGTTGTTTGTTTTCTATCAACTCCGCTAGGTAATAATGATATTTGCAATGATGCTGAGTTATATTATCCATAGTTGTGCTAAGATGGCCGCCAATAAAATTACTAATATGTCCAAAGTTTCGGGTGATATGGCAGCTTAACTGGATGTAATGCCGATATCGGCTCACCAGATCGTACCCGTTAGCGGGCGAGTGCTGATAATGGTACCCACTTACTATAAGTGAAGCATTGAGTGGTCCGTTCCGTTAGTGCAGATCTCGGTAGTAGTAGCAAATATTTAAGTTCGATCCTTGAAGACTGAAGTGGAGAAGGGTTCCACGTGAACAGTAGTTGGATGCGGGTCAGTCGATCCTAAGATACTGGCTTATGCCTTGTATCATTAAGAGAGAAAAGTTTCTATCTTTTCTTTTAGATATCGAAAGGGAATAGGGTTAATATTTCCTAACGTAGACACAGAGATTATGATTCGTATGAATCATTTGCGCGGTAACGCATTCGAACTTGGTGAACGTCGCTTAAAAACCGAGCTAGAGTTTTCTTCTCTAGTTAAGGAACGAACTCCCTGGAATCGGTTCAGCCGTAGATAGGGACGTTGTTTTCGTAAAGTATCGCGGTTTCTGTGATATCTCGTGTTTTTTGGACGATCCATGAAAAACTAAGTGAGGCTATTAATCTGTGCTACATCGTACCGATGTTCGCATCAGGTCTCCAAGGTGAACAGCCTCTAGTCGATAGAATAATGTAGGTAAGGGAAGTCGGCAAATTTGATCCGTAACTTCGGAAAAAGGATTGGCTCCAGTGATCGGATCGATTGGCTTGTTATCTGATGCTTGTACGGATTTATCCATGACCGACGTCAAAACGTTATGTGTATGTATACGTGTATCACATGTACGACGTATATGTGATGATATTGGACTAGT
>KN716933.1:28998-49202 GCA_000816705.1 Dictyocaulus viviparus | reverse complement strand
TATATATATATATATATATATATATATATATATATATACTATGAAATAAACTTTTGTATAAAACTACTGACACAGAATTCATAGGAACACTTGGATAGTCGTTACAAAGCTGTCCAACACACCAACACAAATCGACGCTACGATTACTTGATCGAGCTGCCATATGAGGGGGTAATAAGCGATGTGCAGGCATACGTGAGCAAGATGTGTCTGAAATATACTGAATTCATAAAGTAAAATTTTCCAAAACCATAAAAATATAAAAAATTAGGTTATGGATTTATCGTCACTTGCTGATTACCTTAATATTACCTCTTGTTATATATAAGACAAACAGCGTTTGATTGCTTCAAATCAAAAGGCAATTTCAAGTCAATTGATTCGTTTGATTTTTTTGTTAACGACTAGAATAAAATCATGAAGCTTGAACATGTTGTATTGTAGTAGGAAGAGAACGGATAAAATAGATTTGGAACACATTTAATTAGCCAGGACCAAAACAAATACTGTGAGACGTAAATCTGACAGATTACCACCAGATATTTACCTTCTACTTATAATGTTGAATTCTCGAGCAGTATTTACTGTCATTATCGCTATTAAAGCTTTCCTAGCAGTCAACCAGCTTTTTACTGGGTTTTATAATCAATGGAAGGTATTAATCAGTTTTCAAACAATAATAAGTATTAAATTGTATAGGAAGTACACTACTAAAACTATTGGAAAAAATGCTAGTAAATAGAATACGAGTAACGAAAGCGATGTGATGGTAACTACAGAATGTTTACCATCGTAAATAGCTGCAAGTTACTAAAATGAATTCATCAGTAGCGGTCATAAGCGTAGATGTGTATACTTGTTTATTTATTGAATAACTGCTAGAAAAGTGCATCCGAATTCAAAACTGAAATCGCCCCTCCAAAAAATTTGACACCTAGCCCTTCGGGAAAAAGTTAGAATTCTGACAACATTCATACAAATACCTAATGTAAGAGATCACGTTTAAGCTAATAGCTTTGATCTTCGTATATTCTTAAAGCTTTCGATGAGCTGAAAAACTCTCATAGTGGTTGCATTCTATGAGAAGATAACGCAAGTTGCTATTTTATTCATGCCTGTTTAACAACTAACAGCACAGCTGCCGTATAATGAGATAATTTTTTTCACTCGTATTTTACCCCATGTCAAAAAAATGTTTTTACTCAACAAATCCAAATTTTTTTAATCGATAAAACTGTTTATTGTCGCGATGAAAACCACAATAACGTCAGGAAAATTGCATGCACAATAATGGACACCGCCTGGAGAACATAAAACTGAAAAAATCGGCTTGCAATTCTTTCACTCATTAACTGATTACCCAGCTCATTCAGGTTTTCTGTTTTAATAGTACTGCCAATTCATTGTGATTAAGCAGAGAGTGTCAATGTTTCATTTTTCCATTTTTCAAATACATGTTGCATATCAAAGACCAATCTAATCAAACTTTCCAGTTCATACTGTAAGCCTATTATTCTATATTTGATTTTCTGTGATATAATCATAATGAAAAAGAGCATTGAGATTGTACGAATTCTTAGAAAAAACCTCATAATTACCTGAGTCCATATTCTAACGAATATGAAGACACCGTAATGAATTGATGTTTTGCAGATCACAGGTTAAAATCATCATAGATGATAAAGAGCGTGATGCTCAATAGGAAAAAAAGAATGTTACTCAATGTAAACTGTTGAAAACTAATCGTAAAGTAGTAGCAAGTCATCAGAAAATGATCACACCTAAATGACTCTTTGAAAAATTCATCAGAAAGGCCTAAACCAAAAATTATTGACATTTCATGAACCCTCTGTAGAAACGAGTGAACAAATCCATTCTATCTATTTTAGTTAAAAATTACATCTATAATAAGTATTGTGGTTTATAAGATATATTTGAAAACCATACCTTTGGCGATTATAAAATAATATGGTAAAACTGCATATTTTGTGTTATAACGAATCGTGGATTTAACTGAATACTAAAATATTCTCCAAAATTACTAGTGGTGATCAATTTCTATCAATTCAAAGCTTCTTATTATCGCAAGACTTTAAGACTATGATAACAATCACACACCTCAGAGGGATATAAGGATTAATTTTATAATGAGCGTGAGTGCAGTTAAACTTGACTTTCTAGGTAATGATAGATAAAATAAATAAATAAATAAATAAATAAATATATATATATATATATATGTATAGTGCATTTAAAAATTTAAAATATAAAGAAGAACGTTTATAAGCAATTCGATGAATTTCCCTTCTCGATCGCTCTGACTCACTCTGTATTCTCCTCTCTTCAGGTAATGTTGACGTCATTGAGATATGTGGCAGCTGCGGATTTATTAAAACTATCGTAACATAGTTGAAACTAAATTATTACTAACCCTTACGGCATTATATATCATAAAGACCGAGTTATTCTATTCAATGAAAAACCTTATAATATTGTTTGCCGTTTTAGAATAAAAAACAGCGTTATTCAATTTGTTAATGGAAATTTTATCACTGCAGCTTAGATAAAACCATTAGTCTGCACAATAATGCGGATATTGAAATTATTCTATTTGCTAACATTCTCGCTTCAGAGTTATTTTGAAAATCGTGCCTTATCAAACAAACGGCATTTATATATATTTTAATAGAAACTTCTTAGCAGTAACAATGTAAAGTAATTAATTACTTAAATCCTAATAACTAAGGCCAAAAATTATTACCGAAACTAAAGAATACCGAGAATCATTACCGGTAATATCGAAAAACTTTCGTTTTGTGTGGTCTCATCAAACCTAGTTTTAAATTAGAATTTGGTTTTATAGATAATAGAGATGTTGAGTGATCAGAAAAAGATCAGCACAATGTACCACATGAAAAGAAACAGGTGATGAGGTTTCACAATGATGACTCTAACTTACCTAACTGAAGAATTCATAGGAATAATACTCACATTCCAAATGACGATAAATTGATGATAAATTTCCAAATTAATAATATCGCTAAACAAAAAAAATTGATAAGCTGTGTAATAAATGGATACTTTTCTTAATAATTTCAAATATCCTAATTACAACTTATGCCCAAGATTATTGAACTAAAACTGAAATCCTTTCTGGACTTTTTCTGAAATATCCAGAAATGACTACTGACACGATGTTGAGGATTTCCAACAACATTACGAGAGTGTTGATCGATTTTGAGAAATATATTGCAAGTTAAACCTCAATGTCTCTTGAGACTAGCCGAAAACTGAGCTAGAGCGTTTTCTGGTTATCCTAACAGGAAACCTCTATTACTTCTGATTTTATAAGTCATCTCATAGCCTAAAGCTATCGATTAGGAATCAAATAATAAAAAATACAACGCTCGCTACTCATTCAAAGCTGGATAAAAATTATTTAAGTACATTCATGTTTCACATACTAATTTTCAAATACTTCATAAGAATTATATTGTTTATGAGCTTCAAAATTCGTTTCTGATGAACTTAAAAACGATGAGACTTTTCTAAACACTAAAAATAAGGAAACACATCAATGAGGCCGCTTCTACCAGTGACCATAAATTAACTCTGAATAAATACAATTAAGAGCGCAGTTAAGTAATGAATAAATAAAAAGTGTCGACATCAATTTTTCAAGAACGATCAAACAATTTTGCGGCTCCAAACACAAGACAAATTCTCAGGGCAATATCATGGAATGGACACAAACACATATGCACATATTCGATTCGAAATTGTTTTAATTGATGTTCAAATGGAGAACAAATGAGTAGAAAGATTTCCGAGTAATAGTAAAATTTCAGACATATAGAATGAGGGAAATGAATAGAAGAGGATCAAGTAAATACAAATGTAGTGGGTAGTGGGACAGTTTAACTAGTACACTATAACGCAATAGATCATCACGTTGCGTCAAAACGTCAACAATACGGAAACAAACCATAAAGATGGCTTCATTTCGTTGAATTGACGAAATTCATTTTTTTTTTTCACTTGAAGCAATTGCCTTGTGCCTCAGTGTTAAGACACGTGCCATTATCTCGAAATCCAAAAAATTACGAATAACCTCGGAAGTGAAACATAGAATAAATATGACTATAGAATTAGAATCATAATTTCAATCGTAGTAATCAGGTAACATCCAGAAATTTAGCGAACGAATTAAAATCCTTTGTTTTTTTCGTTCCTAATCAAAGTGTTTGCAATTTGAAGAGGATATATTATTGATAAAATAAATCATCAAGCAAAAAGATATGTGTTGATTATAAAAGATAATGGGATATTGATGTCATATAACCGCTTTAATGTAAACGGCCAATAATCTCGCTATAGCAAAAAAAAAAATCATCTTTGCCACGCACTCTGGTATGTACATAAAACGACGAAAGCTTAAGAATTAGTGCTTTACAATGTTATTATGTACTTTTTTTTTAACTCGACCCAATCCATTGTTCCTTGATTGCTTCACCGGAAAACTGATTGGAACGTACCAAGTATTCGAGAATTTTGAGCTCGTGGAGTCGTTCCATATTTGAAGACGCTTGCAAAACAGCCTCGAATGATGTTGTTGCCAATATGTTGACCTAAAATAAATCCAATAATACTTGAAGCATACAATTTTAAAAAAAAAAAGGAAACGACATCGTAAGAAATTGGCACTCAAATGCCGTCGTATGCACGAGTCAGATTTAGATGAGTGAATTATCGCATTCACTTCTCCCTATCATCTGATTTACGCCACCTACAACAATCTATAACTACGTTTCGAATCATGTCATCAAGTGTCTGTATTTTCTTGCTTCGTAAGGTTAAAATTAGTAAGAGCACATTAAGCGGATAATATAAAAAAAAGTTAATGAACTTTTGAAAAATAAATACCAAAACTGTTACAGTATTTTTCGATGATGGAGGTGATATAGTAAGGTTGAAGGAAGACACAAATATAAATTACTCGAATTGTATGATTTAATTGATCGCTTCGACGCGCCAATGAACTGAACTATTAAGCTACAGGTGAAGTACTAGCAGTGAAATGTCCATTGGAAATTGCTTAGGCTAATGAATGACAACCTTTTTGAGTTTATAACAAAACATACGTGGTTATAAGAATGTTGAGTGTCGGAATTATAAGTTACAATAGGTTATAAGTTCTACTTGAAAGATTGTGAAACAATCTAAAGGATTCCGCATTCATCAGTCTTTAAAATGAAATTTAACCGGTAAGCATCTCAGAAAAAAATTTATAGGATTCCAACTTTGCTAAAACGTATTTTATCTGAAGCTCGTTATCTCGAATGATTGACAACATGTCCTCAAATTCCTTGAAATGTTATTGTAATGTCTTTATAAACATATGTAATTTTGTATTCAAAGTATTAATTAATCCATGAATTGAAGTCTACTATTGAGTCTATATATTTAAACTCAAAACGTCTTTGCGGAGTTTAAAAAAAACAATAATAATAAAATTAAATTTCAAAAAAACTGCTCATGATTTGTCCCACTTAAGCCGAATACGGTATAAGCTCAAATATTATCGTTTAAATAGCTGGTGATGTTGAGCATCGTAAGAGCTGAAGTGTGCACTTGTCGACGTTCGAATATGAACATGAGTGGACCACTTCTTAGGCAAGTGAATAACACGATAAAAGAAGTAGAAGGATAAATCAGCCTCCATATGAAGGCCGCATCGCAGTTTTGAACTACTTGAACAAAACACATCTATTTCCTCCGATGTGTGTACGCTTATAGTTTTTCCTCAAAAAAACAACAACATCGATGTGATTGTAAACGAATTGATTGTAAGCGTAAACTGTCGTCAAACCATAAAATTCTACCTAGTCATTATTACGCTTTAACAATCATAATTTTCATCGCGATCGTTTAAAAAAAAATCTTTTCACTCATATTAAATACGAGGTAAGATAACATGTAATTAGAAAAATTTTCAACCAAAACAGCAAAAATTACACAATTACATGTTCCTGTGAGAATAACTACTGATTACAATACTGAAATACATATATTAGCAATATTTTGCTGAATTGAGCTGCACTATTTCTTACCTATAACACTACTCATCTGCCTAAAATTTCCTGAATGAACAAGCAATAATGTTTGGCTTAAGATTCAGTTTCATTGCTATGACTTTTACATTAACAAATGTATCTACAAAACAAAGAGTTACTGTATTCTCGCAGTTATAAGCTTCCAGGAGTTTATACGCCTACAACAGTTTGAAAACATTCGCGGAAAATTTCGGTAAGAACACATAGAAAACAGCTGAAATTTAGTGAAAATTCGATTTGCCATTGGAATACTGAACCGCTGCTTTGTAGCACTATTTCGACGTCTCGTTGGTCCTACTCAGCTACATAAAAGCTTTAGTTGGCCTGCGCTAGCTGATTTTTTATAGCTTTTTTCATCACATGATTTCCATTAGTGTGAGTAACATACGCTGCATGCTGAATAATGAACCAATCATAATAAAACAGCGAAATGGAAGCAGATAATTACAGTGTTATGTGAAGGGATACTCTATAAATTTGCTCTTCATTATCGTCAAGAGAATAAATCTTTTTCATAGACGTTCAATCACAATCAGCATATTTTTTCTTTTCAATACTTTCTGATTACTGTAGCCTTCACAAATCGATGTCATAGGGGTTTGATAGAAGGAATTGTAGTGGATTTGACGCTATATTTCCCGTTTTAGCGCTCTGTTGTCGTGTACGAACTGATCATTTACTGCCGCCTCAACATCTACACACTGAAATTAAGCACGTCCAAATCGAATTGGATTCCAAGCCACATTAGATCGCGTTGTGGCATGCCTTATGCGAAAGAATACGCAACGATGATGATGATGATGATGATGATGGAGATGGAGAAGATGATGACGATTTGACTGGAGATGAAAAAACTGGAGAATTTTTGTTATGTTGAAAGTATCATAGGCAATAATTGTTTTATTCAAACAATTTTTCCACCAGAGCAAACATATCCAATAGTTTTCGATGTTCTAATAATGTCATAGAAGTAAATCAACCAGCTGTACAAGAAAAATCGCATCAAATGAGGATCACCACTCTTCATTTGCTTAAGATTTCACAGTGAGCGCCGCAAAATTCATAAATGAGCCCTTTTAGTACAGAGTACTCAACTTTGAAATTATAAAAAATCAAAAACCACCTTCTCACAAATATGCTTCATATCCAAAATCGGATAAAATGACATACAAGACATAAGCTTGCTCATACTATAAATCGCAAACATACATAAATCAGATTTTTTTTCTCAGACGGCAAATTTATACGACGTCGGCATCTCTTCAATTGTAATATGTAATCGATCAAACTGTCTTAGAGCTAAGTTGTGACGCGCTAAAAGTTAGACCGAATCAAGTAAATACCAGAGATTTCGAGTATTCTTTCAATCATTTCATAAGATTCTCATAACTACAAAGTACATAATTATATTATTAGAAGCAAATCCTAAATACAAAAGGTTCCTTATGAATACATTGCGGCATTGAAAGTTCCTCGCTAGGTATTCAGTCAGCAACAATGCATCCTGACATTTTTTTTCTTGAGGTTATTCTTCTACATAAAATAGATTAATGTAAAGCAATTAGTCTTACATAAATGTTATTAAAACGTAGAAAACGTTTGGAAATCATTTTTCTGCCCTTTTGATGAAGATGATTAAATATTTTAGCTTCACGTTAAAAGCTCATAACATCACCAAATGACAGATCTATTAGATATGTGACATAAATACTTGGAAAAACTATTTATCATTCATTTTCTATGGTTCATACGTCAAAAAAAAATTGACGAGAGTCTTCCTTAACCATCACAGATTCGGCTACGAGTCAAATATGCTAATTGTGGAGAACACGCTAAAGAACGTGCTCGAACGAGGCGCGATTATGCCTCGAGGGCGCCTTTTGGCAAATCGCGACCATCTCGTCCATGTAAAGTTAACGAATCAACTACAAAAAGAACACTGCGGAAATACTCTAAGCTGTCGACAGCTATTAACAAAAACTTGTCTATCGCTAAATTCATCTCGAAAATAATTCAATGAGAGTTAAAGAAAAGAAAAAAAAGACGAATTAAACTTTGCTATTTGTCGTCATTACAAAAATAAAATGAAACTATTTTAAAAAATCCGCCAACTCCCCTGCCAATATTTTTGGCTCAATGACTGTAACGCACAATGAATGACTACACGGTGTCATTCCAATATTGACTTTAGCCGGAATTTTAAAGCAGTAATCCGTGAAGTTCATCGGTCTATAGTAAACCTAAAAACACATACACGGTATAAATACTTATATCGCAGTCAATAACACCAGTATGAGTAGATATAAGCATTTTTTATTTCAAAATTACTCGAAACTCACATCCTCAACCGACACCTACACTCAACTAAGTACCCTAAACGTAAATGCATACAAGAAAATATTTTTTGTATGGATATGTCCAAACAACTATATATTATTGCTCATTGCTAGGATTTGTCAATATACAAGTGACAATAAAGTAGTAGCAAATCAAGGTAGATGCAATAAAATAGAAAAACAAGCATATAAAAATCTTTTAAACACCATACACATCGTTATGTTCTATTGCCGATTTTCAATACTCACTATGTTAAGCACCTGCCCTAACTTTTATGGCTAGGAAAGCTACTGAAGCTTTACAGTGATTTAAAAGAACTCATTATAAGGAAAGAAGAACATGCAGACAAGGGGCAAAAAAAAATCACGTTAAGAATGAGAGACTAGAGTGCTATTTATGCTAGAAACGGGCTAAATCGAAATCCGATGCACTAAAAAATACTCGACAAGCATTTCACAAGTTCAAAACGTCAATAGAACGCGATGTTTTCATCCTCATAGCTACGCAGTACATAAGAGCAGTACCTAGGAGTATAATAATACACGAAAGCAACGATATTCAAATGAAGAGTGAAGAAAAAATTGGAAACCACATCATTCTAGGATGTCTTAGTTGTATTCTTAGAAGTGTAGCACGAACACTTAGTAATATAAGCTATATTCGTGAATTTATTCCAAAATCGTATAATCAATAGTTTAGAAATCTAGGAAAGTTTTTCGTCTATCACAGTCGACATTTCTACTTCAAATCAGGGTGACTGAAATAGTTTAATTAGACTAGAAAAATATTACAAAAAAAACTAAACTGGTTGGAGTATTCGTGATTTCAATCCACTTCACTAACATCGATTTTGCAGAGAAAAAAATTTATAGTACTTGCTTCTCAGCTTAAATACTGGCTTGATCCGAAATAGAAATCAGTACTGCGCGCAAAGTGATAGATAGCACAAAGCTCCCTAAGGAATCGCAAAGAATATACGCTGTGCCTAGCCCACAATAACTATATTATCTTTACTAAAAAAAAGTCAAACGACAACTTCAGACTAGTTTGATTTTTTTTTTCGAAAAAAAGCGAATTTGTTGATTAAAAACGTAAACAGCTTCAATTTTACAACTCTATTCGTACATCGTTACATCCGTATCTCAATCATCGCCAGATGTCTATGAACAAACGACTTTCAGTTTGAATTAAAGTTCAAAATTTTAGATTAGAGTATCAAAATGTCTTGCATAAGTAGTGTTTACGAAACCAGCTGCCGTCATTTTGCATGATGCATGAAGAACGACTATTCAGAAAAACAATCTATTTTTCATAAGAGTTTAATGTACAAAAATAACGTAAGAATAGATTCTATGTTGTACATAAATTCACATCATATTAATAAGTATTCAAAATAGCAATTTGAGTGATAACGTCACAGCAGTATTACAACACTACTGAATGAAATCCAATCCAACCACTAGACTAAACCAAAAGCTGTCTTTTATTGCTAGGATATTACTCTAAACTTTAGGGAAGAGTTATGCTTAAGCAAATATGACAACAAAGACTTCATTGAAGATATGAGGCGTAGATATTCATAAGCAACCACGATACGAAGGCGATAAGAATGAGAGTCATAACAAATTATTTGCGAAATGAGCAAACCGTGTTTGTGGCCGTGGAACCAAGAAAAAAGAAATCAAATGAAAAGCGATTATGAAACGAACCTCATCCAAGTAGGGCCAGTGTAGTAAAAAATCTTCAGACATACAGCTATAGCAGTATTTAGTCGTGGTGCTAAAAATGTGAAGATTGAAAAAAAGCAAATGGTAAAGGGCTTTTGAGAGCTGTGAAAACACACAACGAAACATTTTCGTCTGTTCATTGTGAAGAAGAAGGCTGATTACCTGAAATCAGTGTAATCTACAGCAGTAGTCTTGTGGATTAGAGAATGTAGAAGACATAAAAGAGCGATGAGACGCAAATATCGAACAGAAGAAGTCAATAGATGTTGTAGCATTAATGACACGCCGGCCACGAAGATGGTCACGGCCGATGGCCTTTCGAGACCATAAAGCGTAGACGGCACGATTCAGTTTGATGTATTCGCCCGTAACCTTATCAACAAACTTGAGTACTTAGATGACAATCGGTACTACGATGACAATTGTAGACGTCGATGGCCACTACGAGAGGTCGGCTACACTATGGAGGCGGATCAAAGTTGGCATCTCTAGCACCGCCTTCACGCACCGCCCCAAACAAGTTTGAATGGCGGTGGTAGCCTACTGAAAATTCGCAATTACAGTACGATTGCGTATAGACTTTGGTAGATATGGTTTCAGAAGCTCGTTGCTGGAAAGAATAGTGTAAATATTTGAGGTACAAAGGTACAATTTACGAGAAAACGCTTTCACGCAGGTATTGCACCTGTGTACTGCATGTTATACAGACGATAGAATATAGGAAAAAGATACAATATGAGTTTTTCCTTGAAAAATTCTACTATCCCGTGAAACGAACTAAGTGATTGTCTCTGATTCGCATTCAAGTACCTGGCTGCCAATTGGAAGCACTTCACGTAACCTCGCAACAAATTAACTAGAAATCTGCCACGATTAATATATCCGTGCATAAAACATGATTGAATTATTTCAAATGAACAATAATTGAGTAAACGAAAGTACAAATACGTCATAATATTACAAAATATTACGATAATATTATAAGTGAATAGGTTTAAAAATATTGAGTGATTTTA
Organism: Dictyocaulus viviparus; assembly: GCA_000816705.1. Lineage (NCBI taxonomy): Eukaryota > Metazoa > Nematoda > Chromadorea > Rhabditida > Metastrongylidae > Dictyocaulus > Dictyocaulus viviparus. The sequence continues at coordinate 38,009 of KN716933.1, read as the reverse complement.
CTTACTATAAAAGAAATTTTGGGCGTGCTACAGAATGCGTTACCATTCGAGGATGTCACTTTAGAACCGTGAGATCAAAACGGTTAGATATCATTTTGTCATTAAATTGCTTTCCTTCTGGTATTCATTCAAAATTACTATTGATTAAAAGGATGTGCTTAGATTGCAATCTATATTGATTACTGATAGAATATCAATTAATCTTTATAATTCAGCTATAGTAATTCGAATTTATGAGAATAATTCAAGAAATCCAAGAAATAAAAACGAACACATTCATGTACTAAGCTCTTGAAATTCATCAATCTGATAAACATCAAGTTCAAAATTGAGTCAACTAACTTCTGATTGCGCGTGCATGTGCTGATGAACGAGGATGACGCGTTGATGAAAACAAAATCTCATGCAATGCAATCGCACTTTTGCTTTTTTTTTTGTATGGCCGTAAAATATTGCAAAAAATAAGTAACATAATGCCATATAAATTGATTGGGGAAAAATGCATTATGTCATGAAAAAATTCTTAATGTTACTTATCAAAACACACCAGGCAACGATTTCTAATTTACATTACTCATTCTGTTTAGATTTTTTTTCTATCTTTTATTTCTTGTGCTACAAATAACATGCAATAAATAGATTTTATTCTTAATAACCATCAAATTTTCCCTCAATTCGACGTTGTTACAGAGTGATTGGTGTGATCATATGACTGCGATTTTGTAGAGGCGAGTAAAAATAGTCGAGTATTAATGAAAATAACTAATATTCATAACGCTTAAAAAATAGAAAATATCAGTAAAATCGATTACTCATTTCGTTTGTAACATGAATCAGAGGAATAGGAAATTCCCCTCATAAGCAAAAATAGCAAAATCGTTTAAACATGGAACAAACAAATCCATCTATTATGGAAGGCTCTCTTGGAAGTCAGAACGTATTTACCTCGTCAAGCTCAACTCTCTATAACAGTATCGATAGTCTACTCTTAAATAAAATCAAATAAATTGGAGGTAAAGGTGAAAAATTAGAAGATATGCAACAATTGGAACAACAGTTGTCGGAATTTACAGAATAACGCAGTTAGATCGAAAAAACGATCAATACTCAATTTTACTTCAGACATGACGTCACATACATTTCTTGACTTATAATCTCTCTTAGAGCTCAAAAAAATTTCTTGGGTAGATGTAGAATTTATTCAAATGATATAAATGAAGTTTACATGTACAATTAGTTGATTAGAATGTCGTTATATTATAGCTTCACATATATTAGAGTTGATCAAAATTTCTATTGGAAAACATTAGTAGAAATCTGAGCAATGCATTCACCTCACTCTTCTTAACTTATGCTAGAAAACAGAACGTGGAAAAACGAGAATCATCCTGTAAGTAAGAACAAGCAAATGCGAAAAAAAAAAATGATCCGTGCCCTAAATTCATGAGGAAAATGCTCGCAGTATGATAATAGATTATCACCTTCCTTTCCAATAAATCACAACAAAATGAGCTGTAACAGACGCGATACAACACTAGGAATTTAAAGAATTCAAATGTACCATTAATAAAATCTCATTTCTCTTGTGCACCAATATCAGGACAATCCGAAAAATCGTATCATTGAACCGACTAAAGAGTTTCGTAAGCTTATGTAAACATACAAAAACGGAAAGCAGAACGATATATCTGCTACAGTAACGACCACTTTTGAAATGTATGATTTCATACTGTTTTGCAATAACTATCAAAATTCCGTATTTGGGTGACAAATAGCATTAATATGGTATAGAACCAAATAAATTTTACTTTATGTCTTTTCATACTCCCTTCATGCTGTATTCATTTAAATAAGATATCATCTAGAACATCGGAAGAGTTTCTTTCAATTCTCCAAATTTCGAATAAGGCTACAGCACACGTATATAAACGTCGCGTTCTGAATGACTCTTAGCTTGAAGTATAAGAAATCCATATATTGAACATGCTAAACCAACACATGGTAGATCAAGGTGACGTAGTTACTAATTAGTCGTCGTGTTTTTCCCAATTATTGAATAAATACTGTCTATTAACATTTCGGACATTTCACCAAAATTTAATCGAACAGCTTTTTCATCATATCGCGATTGTCTCAAGTAATCTGTAGCGAGTGGTAGGATAATGCGAAGACAAAGTAAATTTTAATTAACAAACCTTTTAAAACTACGACTCACCTTGTATTGTTCAAAAAAACATCACTCTCTCTTCAAGAATTTACGTCTCTGATTTCTTCTATCAATTACGACAGTATTATTCATACAGATGCACTGCTGCACATTATAATGCTACTGAAAACTGCCAATGCTCCATATGCAACGTTACTCATTGACAACAGGTTCACTAAGAGGTTCTTTTTTAGCTTGCTTTCATTTCCTTTTCTTTCGACACATCTTCTATTTGCTCTCGTCACGGTCATCCGCACAAAAGCAAGCACCAAGCACAAAACTTTGAAAAATGTACAGTTTATTATCCTTTGTTTAAAAAAAATTTAGACTATAAGCAGATGTTCAACAATTATATATATATATATACCACTAATAACCGTGTCATGCTCATAACTAAGAAACAAAATATAATACGTCTATAAAGAATGCAATATCCGATGTACTACGAATTGTTGTTGATTTGACACAAATGAAGTGAAAAAAACAAAGGGAAATGTAAGCAGACCACAGAACACAATAAGCGATCTGATTACAAACATTTACATCAAGAAACACTAACGTTAGAATTACAACACTATGCCTGAGGAGCACTATATGACTCGGATAAAAAACATTCCACTACTCGTGACACAGCAATAGAATCGGGATCTAATACTCGTGTGAAAGTAATGCACTCTTACAGTGACAAGAAAGAAATTTTCCTGTAAATTATATGCAAATGCTCAAGCCTGAGACTTCGTCTTCTTGTTTTGCATTTTCTTCGCAGCTTGAATTGAGTCGCGGAGGAAGTTTAGAACTACAGCGTATGAAGGGCTGGTTCTCTCCGATGGCTTACATATATTATAATGAATCTTTAATGGATAAAAAAAATTAGTAATATCAGAATAAGAACAAAATCACATGGAGAGGTAAATTCAGACCGCTAGCTATTTGAAACAGAATTATTTGTAGCATTAGGTGATTGTGCATTTAATATATATACCTCAATAAAGGAATAAGCGGTCATCTCATTTTGTAGTTTAAAGAAAGGCAAAGTTGTAATTAAGCATAGTCAAGCTTGAGTACAAGGTATACAAATCTGTATTCACTATAAGAACACACCTCTTCAATATGATATACTGCTCCTTTCTCATAAACGGCTGATTGAGTTGGAACTATTATACCCTTGGCAGTACCTTAAAAAAGCATGGAAGGATTAGCTCCGGATTTTTTTTGCTGAAAATAGTTGAAAGAATGTTGAAAAACGGTCGAAAAAACATAATAATCCTACCAATCAAATCTGATTCTTTTGTTTCTGCCATACTTACTATGACTGGAATCTTGTCACTAATCGCCAGAAAGTCGTCATTCAGCTACAAACAAATTTCAGAGAATGTTGAACACTTACAAATGGGAAGAAATGAAAAAATAAATAAATAAATAAGTTAAATAAAAAACAAATGAAACTTCAGTAAAATTTCGTCACACTAGAAGTCGTAAGTTGAGCAAAACAATATTTCTGCAACCTTCTTATTAACTGGATTTTTTTCAAGAAGAAAAAGAACGTCAGCAGTTGGATGGAGGATAGAGTATCCCCAAGAGGCTATAGGTGCACCACGATGAGGCGTAGCAACAAACAGTAGCCCAACCTAGATTAGTATAAAATAAAAACTGTAAATTTGAATAAATACATTACCTAGATATTACATTGAAACAAAGCAGTAAGTAAAATGCAGATCAAAGAATTGCAAAGAAATGTTACCGTCTTGTCTGCTACTTCCGGGAGATCTAGAAGTAATTGTTTCGCTAGCAAACCACCCATACTATGACAAATAAAAATCACAGGCCGTCTACCAACACCAGCAGCTATCAATTGTTGTTTGAAACGATCTGCTCTAACCTATAGCAAGTAGTAAATTGAAATAACTTGAACTATAAATCAACGCACTGATCACAAACACACAAAAATGATTACGCAACATATTGCAATAAAACCTTCGATTATAAAAAAATGGTGAGACGTCAAAATATTATCGAATGCATACTTTTAAACTTTCCACTGTTCCAGTGAATTGCATGAGATATGAAGGATAATCAAAGCCAATAATTCGCATGGGTTCTTTAATATCAAGATGGAGCCAATCCTACAAAGAAATAGTGCGAAAAAATTCCAATTTGTATTAGACACTATGCTGCACCTTTGGCCAACAATCGGAGACAACGTTGGAAGAATGGTCTTTCTGCCTCCATGTATATGCTACACTCCCCCGAAGGCCGTGAATCATTATGAGATCGACCTTAACAGTGAATTATCATAAGCGTGTTGATGTACAATAAAATTTAATAAGCAATAAGTAACCAGAGGTTCCTTATCTGGTACAAAAAGTTCATAGACGTCAGATCGTAGCTGATAGTCCACAACGCCCAAAGTGTTCAAACCATTTTGACAAATCTCAAAACGGAAAAATTTATTAGCAGAGTGAAAAAACTGGCTTGATAACAGTCAACTACACTTATTATGGTGGCCTTTGAAAAGTGTGCCGTACAACTCATCAGAAGTGAGCTTTCTTATACACAAGTAGGCTAATTCAAAAATGTTCAGTAGTCATCTTACACAATAAAAGATTTGACAGAAACTTTATATGGCCGCAAAGTTATGATCTTAATAATTCGAAAAATAGTTATACGAACTGAAATGATAATCAAAATCTAACCTTGTGAGAAAGCAATCTTTCTTCTAAAGATTTCCCATGATTTACGAGGAAAGCCAACAGAGGAAGCCACTCTTAACAAAAACACTATAAAAAGGATTGAGAAGTAACACAGCATCGAAGTAAGAAAATGCTACATCATTTGTGCGTACCTGATGTGAAAATAGCATTTGCATAATCAGGACCGTTGAGAGCGACGTTAGCAAGTATTTTTAGAGCTTGCAATGACAGTCTTTTATTTGTGTCACGAAACTGTGTGAATACTAAGTAAAGCAGTGGTACAATCTCGATGCTGATCTCAGAGGCATCAAAACGGTGCTGTAACTACTCAAGTCCTATGTTGAAATTCTGATGTTTTTTGCGTCCAATTAATATCGTCGATAATACCTCGGTTTTAAGAAATAAAACGCGTAAGAGCTGTAGCAATCGCAACATTTGACTTGGTCTAATTGTGAGCCATTCCTCTGTACAGCTTAGATCCTCCTCAGGACACGCAATCCTAGAAATGGAGTGCCAGTCATCCCAAGCAAAAACATGCGATTGTATGTCGTATAAAAGTACAGAGAAAACAAATCTGCGAAAAAAAAAACCAAAACTCACCTATTTAGCCATGCTAAGCGAGAATTCCATTCATCACCAATGTTAAACTAAAATGCACATACCATTCAGACCTACTACATAACAAACAATTGATGATGAATGTACTTTTCAATTATCCAGCTTCCGAAAGGCGTATATTTCCAAAGAGATAATGCCAACAACTATTCTCGATAGCATTTTTTCAAAAATGATATGCCAAAAAAATTGTGAACAGAATTTATCCATTCATTATATGAAACCCAACCTTATTCAACAATTTGTAGAACGTCGAACTGTTAACACCCGTTTTATACGTCGTAACAGTTATACGTTTGCAAAGTTCAGATCCTCGAAGAGCCAATAATCCTAATGCACTTGTGCTCAGTGATTGAAGACAGGAATCATCTAAAATCTGCAACATCTCAAATAGAAAACGACTGCCTTATTTTTCTGAACATCGAGCAACTAAAGCCTATCACCTGGTTTATTTTCATGAAGAAAACGTAGTGCTTCTTGCGAGTTGACATTTGCATTCAAAGAATTGATTGCATCTTCAACTGTACGAATGTTCACTGCGTTCGTCGGGTTAGGATAACAATATGATCGATAAACCGAATAAAGCGCACTTAAGAAAAGATAGTGTTTCAGCCGTATGGTTCAGAGCATACAAAGCAGTAGCAACAAATTTTTATTGAAAATGAAAAAAAAACTAAGTCTTTAATGATCAGAAATGGAAAAAGACAACATTACAAAATTACAACTTTTAAAACCCACGATATAGCTACAGATGGAAAAATATATCGAGCCATTTCCGTAAAACATGAATTCAAATGGTAAATTTGGTGGAAACAAACTGTTCCCACAACATACAAAGCTGCTCCAATAAATATGCGTTAAAGATTAGAAATGCAGTGTTAGTCAATATCAGCTGAATGACAGATTGATGAGGAGATGTGTGATGATTCCAGTATACATAAATACGAACTTATATGTTATAAATTTTCGGGTCTTTTTTATTACATTGTCAATTCTCCTAGCTATTCTTCTTCAGCTATCTCGTTCATTATCGTCCGTTTCAAAACCTATATACATGCCTTGAGCATTCCAGAGTTTACCTTCCTTAGAACGTTAATGGAGTTTCGGAAACATATTTTTTCTTTATAAATATCATTTGTTACATTTTGCTGGAAACCAATTTCCTCAGAAGCACCATTCCCGATGTTGACGCATATTTTCTTCGCCAAACTTAGTCATGCTAAGCATGCGAAGCGATGATTAGCAAAATTGAGATGATCAATTACTAACCATCAAGCACTTTGACTCTCATGTCATCTAATTTCTTGAATATAACGCTCTCGAGAGTGCATTTGAAAACGGTGATTGCTCCGTCTGAGTGGTGGAGCACTATCAAACGAGTATTGTTGTTGATGAAGCTTTGTCGATATTCCCCAGTTTCTTACAGTACCATCTGCTCCATATAGCACTCCCATGAAGGTGTTGAATCGATCGATCAAATATCATCATGGTGTTGTTAATAACGACATCTTTTCAAGAACCAATTATGCATATAAGTCATATTTCACAAAAGCTTGTTGTATTTTCTGGGTTTTGCAACTTTTACATAGTATATTAATAGTATACTTTTACTTTTACAAAGTGTACTATAACTATAGTATTTTACTATAGTTCTTTTTGGTTAGTTGTCACAAACACTGAATGTTTGTCGACTTCTCCCCGTTTCGACTACTTCAGTAACGCGACCAATTTAATATTATCCTGAGCAGTGAGTCTTCAATATAGAATTCTGCTGCTACAAATGGCAGGATTTTGGGTTTTGCTTACAAGAAGTAGTATGTTCCATTCCACTTAATTGTCTCATTGGCTAAAAGTATGCTCATGCTATTTGAAAAAAACTATCCCATATTGAAAAGATATTTTAAGTTCATGACTTATTTCCGCTGTTGAAATAGCAGCATAGGCTTGAAATTCGTCAACCACCTAGCTAGCTAGTCTGAAAATAAGATGAGGACCTGTACTTTACTAATTTGAGTGAATTTCCACCACAATCAATTTATAAGGCTCTTTCTGGGTTACACTGCTTAATTTGTTTGATATAAGCCAATTTCCCAATTAATGCCGTACGTTTAGCTTTTTTTATCTCATGGGAACAATCTTTGTATTAACAAAATCAGTCAGCTTAGTCTACCTTCCTTATTATAATTAATTCTAACTGAATCTAGTTTTAGCTGTAATGTTTCAGTTGGTAGAAGTAGAAGGTGAGTCTTTATGAAATTCAATTAGCTGCAGTTACTCAATCAGTAAAATATTGTACTAAATTTCAGGTGTCATTTCTGATTTTTTAAAAATTTCCTAACTTAAAGTAGGTTTCAGTGTAGCTGTATTGATATTCTAACACTTAGGTCTATTAATTTTTTTAATTAGTATAAATATAGATGTGTGTGCAAGATATGGTGTTTTCAATACAAATTTAAATACTTGACTTTCCATTATTTTCTCATTAGCTCTGTTTTACCGCTTCGAGGCATTACAATTATGGAATACAAATGTAGCGATATTTTCAAAGTTAACAGTAGTCTTTCAATGGATATTTATCGAACGTGAGGAAATATTGCTAGGAATATTTGTAATCGAATCTCACTTCGATTATTGGCGACCTCAACCAAAACTCAATATTCTATACACGATTATGAGGTTTTTTATTCAAAAAGAATATATTTCAGAACATGGAACACAATGTACATTGAAATCGTAGTTGTAGTAATTATAGCTACCATGACACTTTTTCAAAATATGATAACCATGAAATATAAGCAATAAAATTTGATAAGAAAAATAAGAACGGTTCGAGCATTCAGTTAGATTCTGTTGGTGATCATTTCTTAGTCAATGTTCTCAACCACAATTTCCTTCAAAACATCCAACTCCGAATCTTTCCATTGGAGTTGGCTTCAGATCATCTCCTACAGTCATCCTGAAATAGCGTCAATCATCTCAATTTGCCTTTTTTCGTACTTCTCTATATATTTTATCAATACATGTGGTGTGCACGTCATATTAATTGGAAATTAATGGTTTTTCCTCACTTAATCCATCCATTGCCTTGATATTTAGCTGTATTATTCTGCGCTGGTTTCCATTTATTATCTGCCCATTCATATGTACGAATTATCCACGGCTTTTTACCACAGTCTTTACCATTTACCTCAAATAATGAGTTTGTTCAGAATTTCGGTTGAGCTCGACTCGATGATTGGCTTACCTGCATTTTTTTCGTTCCTTTTTTTTCAAATACCATAGGTTGAGATTGAATACCGAGTGCAGGCACGATGACTACCGCTTTGAACTGAAAATTCAAGAACTTTCTATTGAAAATAAGTGTCTCATAGTTTTACATGCACCATAAATAAACAAGGAAAACATAAATAACAAAAAACATACGAATAAAATAAAAATGTAAACATTGCAAAAAATATGAGTAAGAAAAACAAAAAATAGAATAGTAAAACATATAAAAA
>KN716933.1:16587-28044 GCA_000816705.1 Dictyocaulus viviparus | reverse complement strand
ATTTGAAAGTGTGAATAAAATACAATGTGAAAATATTTTTTGAAATGTTAAACAATATAGATTATAAACCTTTATGATTAACAGACGGATAGCTTAAGCCACATTAAGTCAAGTGTTCTAAAAATAGGTTAAAAATTTTGTAAGAATATTTTTGGATGATTGAACTCTTATTTTCGCATGCACCTGTTCAAGTCTGTACCTCTTTAGACTCTTAGGATGGTAATTCCGTCAAAACGTCAGTTTTTTCAGATTTCTCGAATCTTTTTAAGCACTTCTTGTTGAATTTGTTTTTTTTTAGCACATGTTTTTTGAATTTGTATTTTTATGAGCGATTAATATTTTCTTAAACAATAAATTTTATAGAACATATTTTTTACATTAATATAATACGGTATAAAATTCATATTTATAAAATAACGAATGCTAGTGTGTATTTAATCAGTATGATAGTCTGTAGAATTATGTTGCATATTCTCTTTGGATACTATAATTAAGAAAAATATTCTTAATCGAACCTTTTTGTCTGTATTTGACGAAACACGGACGGCAATTTTACAGACGTAGCCATCAGTGAGGACAATGAGGCAAAAGATGAGTGGAAGACATCTGATGATAGTCGACATGATGATATTAAATTTAGTAGTTGGAATTCAATAATAGAATTTCTCGAGTGTATTACGACTTTCCCTCCTTATATACCAACAAATTTATCGATATTTAGGATAAAGGTGACACACTGATCCAGAAACTGGCTAAATTACGATTTCGCAATCGCCACATCTCTTACGAGACGATTCACTCATTGAGGTGATATTAATAAGAAAAATTTTAGAATGATTCTTTTTTACTTTGAAATGTTATTAAGAAACTCCTCTACATTAACAATTACACGCACGCTAGGACGGTGTTTTTAATTTATACAAAAAAAAATTATTATAAAAGAAAACTATCAGCCTAACTTAGAACTTACCTCTATGGTCACTACTGTAATTTGTCATTGATTTATCCCATGTTACAATTATCTAATTCGTTCAATGAATAATAAGTATTATTTCAATATTATTATTTAAAAAAATATCTAAATTATTACTGTATAATCTTTAAGTAATTTTCTTTTCTCAACTTCTACATACTAATGAAGAACTAAAGAGATGTATTATTGTCAAATTCGGCTTTAAGTTTTCATTGTCTAATTTTTATTAAATTCGTATTAATTTGATTCCGCTACTTAGCAGAAGCACTATATAGTACAATTTCTATCAAAAAAAAAAGTATATTTTGTTGTGTTGACATTTAGCTAAAGGATAAATAAAGAAAATTTTCCTCTAAAAAGATTAAGCTTGCTACAGTACGGTTTTATAATTGAATAAACGACAGTAAAGTATTATGACTATTAACGATAGTACATAGATTTTTGAAATTCAATCCATTTTATACAAAAATTTGAGGTATTAACCTCTTAATGTATCGTTCGTTCGTTCTCTTAAAGCATGTTCCGTCGCATTCAAAGCTATAATGTCAAAAAGTAGTGAAGATTTTGTGTTACATTCTGAAAATTTCTATAATCTTATACGTGCGTATAATCTTTTCTACCCCTCTTTTTCTCTGTAGTTTCCGAAACAAATTGTACTCATCCTTAAGCTTACTAACCTATTTTGATACTTTATTGAGCATCATACGTACGACAGTTCATACAGTAAAGTTTGACATTATTTACAATCCGACATATCTGGTTTGTGGGGTGATCAGTGGCTGAGTCGTGGAGGTGCCACAGTGACACGTCGGCCCGAATCAGTTCGCGGCCGTCCCCTAGGTTTACCATACCCACTATCCCTTCGGGGTCGGCATATCAGTCAGAGGGGAATCTGGGTAAGATAACTGGCATTGACTTGGTGAAGAGTGGTCAACTCAAGTCATTGTATATACCAGGTATGCATTCAACCACCTCTACGATATCATGTCGAACACGAATGCGTTGGCACATCCCGCCACAAGGCATTGATCAACGCCAAAGACTATCTTATCTTATATCTAGTCCGTATATTGCGCCTTTAAGCATCATATTCTATCGCAGTGTAGAAGAAAAATAACGCAAGAACCTTTGTAAATACAAAGACTAAAATTATGAGGTAAAATTTACCGTAAATAGGATTGAAGGCGATGATAAATGCAAAAGATCGTCTGTCTACACTTGGTAATCTATGTGTCGTTACTTCGTTAAAAAGACGTCACTATAAGTGCGAGGTTGTTACGATTGCCAATACCTCATTCTTTTTTACCAGTCATTTGTTCTTCTCGAACTTTATTGCTGTACGCAATTTTCTTCATTAGTCAGTAGTGATGTTATCAAAATTATTTATTTCATATAGGTAACATTCGGCATATTACCCCCTTGAGGGATTTAGAGTTGGACATGCTAAACTCTAACTTATTTAACGTAATGCAATTTTTGAGTCGAAATCCCAGGCTTCACTTTAAAATGTAATATTTAGTTCTGCCTATTCAATGTTAATATCCTTCATTTCATGCATCTCACACATTGACAACTGTGAGGTGAACAAATAAATGAACCATTTTGCTGAAAGCGATCAATAATAGGTTTCTCATATTTTGAAGACAGCTCTTATGGATGAAAACCAATAAAACAACACCAAACCATATGGTAATCTCTCTGTTGAAGCTTTTAAACTGAGGGATCATAGTCTTACGTAGTTTAGGTTAGTGTTTCTTACAATTATAAAGGCCTCTTGAAGGAAAACGAAGTACATCACTTATGTAAATATTTTATTTATGAATAAGTAATGCTAATACAATATCGTATTAATAGTAAAAGCATCCTAAGCATCTATGGCTGCTTTAATCAAAGCATATGAGCTCCTTCATTTGATAGTAAGTATTATTAGAATTTAAAAACGAGACCGTGTTTACTCTCAAACATATCACCAGCGCTAAGATGTTGAGGTAATTTCAGTGGCACTATCCGTTCGTAGAAATCAATCCACAAGAATGCACAAAAGCCGGCAAACAGAATTTCAACACCCCACGCTGGTCGAGGTCCGTATCCAGCGAATAGACTCCTTCAAATATCGAGTTGTTAGTTTTTCAAGTATTGAAAAAAAAATTTCTTAAAGGTCTTCAAAAAACGTGTATTAACGAACGCTACAAAAACTGGTCCACACATTCTTGCAACGCTGCCACTGAGAAGTAGAACTCCTTGCATTGTGCCCTAAATTGTTCCTAACTATTAATGGGATTCCAATGTAATGTGAAGATTATGCTTATGCCTTGATATATTATAATGTAAGTAAGCATGAGAGCAATCAGTATTTTTGAAAGGTGCGTCATTACTTTTATTTTAATTTTATTGTAATGTTACTTTAATGGGAGCGGTATGTACATGGATTTGAGAGGAGTACTTTGTGCCAGCTCAGTGCTACATGACTCTATTCGGGCTTGACTATAAACTGTATATACGGCACTGAGACTCACCTATTACTATGTGTTGGATTATGGTTGTATTACATATGTTTGATAGTCACGCTTATAACTTATAGTTATACTTAGAGTACTCACAAAAATTGCAGCATTTACCATTTTTTTGAGTTGAAAAAATTTCGGTTATATTCAAATATAATAATGAAGAAGTTTTCCCTTTCATGCGGCTTGATAAAATATTTAGAGGTGGATTTGTCGATACCGCTATCATATCAGTGTGTTTCATTGTTCCAAATTTGTTCATATACCAATATATTCGTTCTGAGAGATAAGTGACTTGGTCTTCAACAAAGGGATAAGATCAGAGGACGACTTTTCGTTTTCCATTAGCATCAGTAATCGTTATGCTTCGCGTGTCCTCATTTCAACAATGTCATGCCGAAATTTTAGAATCAAATATATAGAGAATCGCTGTCGGACTATGAGAAATTGTGCAGGATAGAAATTAGTGGTTGATAACTCTTTATGTGACTAAAAATAGAACATATAGTACAAAAGGAGTACAAGCAGTACAAGCAAAAGTAGATAACAAGGAAAATAAAAATGTTTTTAATCCTTTTGAATTATACACAAAGTTTATAAGAAACAAATTACTGAATCGCAATTTTATTTATTTTGCAATGATGTTATATTGTCGTAGTTGTGCTGAATTGGTGGCGTTCGAGTGCCGACTGAGGTTCAGTTTTCGGCCAACTCAGCACAACTACAGACAGTTACTGAATCAACTAAAGGAAATATGCATAAGTCACATTATGCTTTTATCAGGGGAAAATTGCTGTTAGTTTATTTCATTGGTTTCGCTAATGATGTTTTGAGTGAACGACCTAATGATTTTAACATTCCTCTTCTGTGTGAATCTAAGTCAAAATTATAGATGTACTTAATTTTTCACCAATTCACCTGATTTCGTGGTCCAAGCAACGTTGAGAATACAGTATTCATGCTGACATTAATAACGGAAAATGCAGGTCCGACAATGAAAATAAAGGTGACGAAGAACAATATTGGGTTCATTTTCGGTGTTGTTTTGCACCTAAGTTAATAGTACCTCAGAAAATTAACGTTACTATTTCTATTCCGTTATAAGCGAAATTTAAGCAGTTGAAAACTGAAATAATCGAATAAATTTTTCGAGTGAGTACAGACAGCTCTAGCGGAAAAACCTTTCAGAAAACTTTAACATTTATGAAAAAAATTTTTATTTTCACCATTCAAATGTTGGTCTGCATCCAACTGGATCAGGATTATGTACCATTATTCCACTTACGTTTATATCTTAAATATTTCAATATTATCTGCCTTGTTATTGAGTTTATTTCTGTTCCATTATGCATAAAAACTAACTAGCAGTGTTTCTGCCTAACTTACAGCAGGTAAATCCTCTACGATCACCACCAGATCCTTTAAGATCAGTGAATGTTTTTTTTTTGGCAACTATAACTTTACTTACACTCTTCCTGATATGGAATAGATCCAGGAAAAAACCACCATGGAAATGTAATTAGATGAAATACCACTAAAGCTAACATTCCAACACAAGTGCCAATTCGAAAATTTATCCTTAATCATATTGTTAAAAGTCACTAAATAAATAATAAACAACTAAGGTCAATAAAGTGTTTTACCTACATTTTACCGACATCGTAGTAGACACTGATTGCATAAATGAGGAATCCAATAAATCCGAAACCACCGTGCATGAGCGAATTGAACCACACTGTTTCTTGTTTGTTATAACCAAATATTGTCATTGAAATTGGTGCTCCAAGCCTGAAAATCTCAAAAATTAATTTTTTATTATCAATGAACCTAAGAAATTTGAACTATTCAATTCCATCATTCTCGGATTTATGTTACGACGGGTCAGTGTAGAGGATAGAATCGAAATTTTAAAGCATAAAAAAGGTCTATACCGGCATAGAGCAGTATTATTACCGGTACAGAAAAAGTTATTTATGGCTTCAAAAAAAAACCGTACGGGTAGAAAACTCATCAAGTATTGTCCTATATAAGAATATTTAATAAAAAATATATATATGTTATAATACAATGAATATTCTTCCTTGAATTATAAAAGCTTCGCTGACGTTTCGAGATTTGTGATGACAAACATCTGTGCAAATCGAGTTAAAATACAGATCGTCACTGCAATTCTATCACATCGAGGCAAAGCAAAAAATCGTGCATGATCTTCTAAAATTACTCATTTCTGTGAAGATGTTGAATTTATAGTTAATGTGTATTGGAGAAAGAGCTAAACTTTCCAAATATTACACTACCATTCAATATTGGCAGTTTCTTTTGTAAGCCTACAGTTGATTCTTGAAACAATAACGTGACCAAAATCGCACATATTAAGTTGACAATTAAGCCCATGAAAGCTGGAGCTGAAACGAAATAAAATGAGAAAAGTAAAAAGCATATGGATCTGAAGAAGATATTGCTGAGGTGAGTCACGGACTGGTAGCAGATGATGGTATAGTAGCCCATCTAATGCTAATCAATCCAACATCAAATATCAATTTTCAATCACTTACAATATTTAGATACGATTATATTTATTAGAAGACACAAAATTACAAATTAAATCTCTTTTGCTAATTCGTGATAAATATTTAATTAAAATAACAAAAGCATGCTGATTAGTGTTAACTTCCATAAGGCAAACTGTTTCATCATTCGCTGCAATCCAGCAATTGATATATTTTGAAAAATTTTGCTCTACTGCAGCACGTTTCATTCCTAGAAACAAATTGAATACATTAAATTCTTTCTACAACACATTCTATTGTTGCTCGGTAGATTTTATTTATTACTTTGTAAGCAATAGAAATAGATTTGGTCACACCTACTACTTTCATATTGGTACAGCAAATTAAAACAGTCTTTTATTATCATATCGTTTATTGAGTAAATATCAGTAAGAGATTTTCTACTTGATAGTTGGAAATAAACAGAAAGCAGGTTTTCTAATGATATATTATTCTATTCTACGAGAAGGTCTAGTCAGTAATCATGAAACTTTCTCTTCAATAATTATCTGACCAAATCTTCTTTCATGAATATAAAAGACTTTACTACTTAATTACCATAAATCAATCATTCTACCTTTTTCTGTCGTATATAACGATAGGACGCTGTTGCATGAAAATTATTTGAAATGAAAACCTCTAGAAATACGTCTTCACAGTATATAATGAGTGTGGTTTCTATTTCATTGTCTCTTCTAACGACTTCTTGACCGCACTTATCAATTATCTCAAAGAGATATCAACAAGTCCCTCGATGAATTCTATAGAAGTTTTTTGTGTTTGACATTTAATTATTATCCAATAGAAATCGGAGTCGGCTTTGCATCGGTACCTTGAATTATAGGTTTTGTTTAACTCAAGCGCTTTCGGAGCACTACTAAGATGATTAATCATAAGTCATGAATAGAATTTGAATATCAGAAAAAAATTCTTCCAAGTTTGAATGTCTGACGTAGATATCAAAGATACTGTAGCTGAACAATTCGTGTTGCCACACTTTGCTATATCGCTTTCAGAAAGAATCGTTTAAATGAACTATTAATTCTTGAGGGTTTTATTTAAATTAAAAACAATTTGTCGCAATCAGTGAAGCAGTGCTCTGATAAACAACGACTGATTATTAAAAATAAAAATGCAATACCTGTATACATGTCTAAGTTTAAGTCGCCAATGAGCTTTATTCCAGGGTACCCTAGGGGCACGAATACGATTTGTATAGCTTAAAAAACAAAGTTGTGTTCATAACATTTTAATAGATGAAAACATAGGAGGTCCGTTGACTTTTTTTAGGATATTTTTTCAAACTAATGAAATAATTGGAATTTTCTTTCTATTGCTTACCAGGTCCAATAGTTAAGCCTAATGCGAAGCTTCCTGCACTCAACGAAATCGATCGTGATCGATCTTTTACTGTACTGGCATTAACCGCGTAAGTTTTCAGTACAGCGATCACACCTTGAAGATTATCATTAGAATATTAACATCATAAAAGCTTTTTGCTTCAACTTCTTGCTTTTGGCCATTCATACATTCTCATCGAGAATTTCTATAGGCAATTTTTGTATTATTAACGTATAAAAGTATCGATTACATTCTTGATATTGCCCATTTTTTAATATTCTTCTTTTGGAAAACAGTAAAATTTAAAGTATCACGTACCAGCACCCAACCCAGTAACAAACCGCGATATAAACATAATCATCTTCGGGGGATAGTATTTAATACCACACATGAGGTAGATGAGGTTGCCCAAAAACATCAAAGATAATCTAAATATATGCAAAGGCATATCCATTATATTCGTAGAGCTCTGCAAAATATACAAGAAATTTCTCAACTGGAAGTATGAAAATTGGTTATTTTTGAGTTTAGTATCTGAAGGCAGTTTTCAATACAAATAAGGAAAACGATATTCTGAAATAATTATTCTTTTACATTTTTGTTGCAAAAATTTTTATCAGTTGTTCTTGCTTAATTAAATTACAAGCTGAATGCTAACGTGGTTGATTGGTAGCCATACATGATACATCAAGAAGCAATCTGAATGATGGGAAAGCGGTAAATTTGTCGACTTGTGAGAATATTTTGACTGTAATATGTGTAGCAATACTCGAGGTAGTAAACATGGTTTTATTGAAAAGACAATACAACACAAAAACAGGCTAACGTTTCGGCACAATCGCCTTCTTTAAAGCCTAAAATTTTTTGTCAATTGCGTAGTCCATTCAATCAAACACTATCGATAACCTATTTACCAACATCGAGTGTTGCTAAACAAGGTTACATTCAAGATATCCAATTTACAAATGCTGAGGCTAAAGGATAGCCGATCTTGGAAGCTGTGAGAGTATTATTGATCTCCATAAAAAGCCAACAGAATCGTTTGCTCTTCCGGATTTAAATCATTGATAATAAAGTAGCACGAGAAAAGCTTTTAAAAGCCTTTATAAATCCAATAATCACTTTAACTTGCTGTAAACAAAGAAATGGAAAACAGATAAAAGATCATAGGACAGTTTTGAAAATTTGCAGTCAGACTCTTCTTAAAAACTTCAAAACGTTGCCGTTAAGCACTGCAGGTGAAAAATCATCTACAACTGAGCACCTTATATTTGACTTCCGTTCCTTGTACGTTTAAATGACTAGCTGCAAGACTATCGTTACACTTTGCTACAGAAGGTCTATTATGACTAGGCGTTGTTTTTTTAGTTTTTTTATAGAAGTGAAAAAAGAACTTCATACTTACGAACAGAAATGATTCGATCGATTTTTTAAGTGGCATTAAAATATGCTCACCCAGTCAGTATCGGGATACGACACTGCTTAATTCGATTCTGCCAGTAACCGAATCCAATACACATTACTGCTTGAGCTAGGCTATAAACAGCTGTGATCCATCCGAAGAAGGACTCGGTTACCTTTGGATCCAACTGAGCGCGAAATTAAAATTGAAAGATGTAAGCATTAAATACATAGACAAATACTTATATTTGTTGCTTTTTAAGAATGTAAATATCACTAAGAGGAACAAAGGAAGTACAAACTTGTGAAATATACGGCCATAATGATGAGAAGTAGATAGTGAATTGTATTGCCGTACATAGTGTAACAATGCTAGCGACCGTTAGAGAACGCCATTCAGTGGTCCTTTCATCGTTTCGAGGACTGAAATATTTTCAACAAAAAAGAAAGTTCTTCCGTAGTTTTATAATAGAGATATATTTCAGTATGAAATGTGCTTTATTATGTAAATTTTTTATTATAGTTGATTGTAGTAATGAAAACTTGATAAACTCAAGCGCGATATCTTATGAAAAGCATAACAACAGTTTAAGCAGAAGCTCACGTGTAGGAGTTGATTGTAAGCAACCCGAACAAGGATAAAGTATGTCTTAGAACTACTCTGACAGTTTACCACCAAGTTGTAAAGTACTTATATTTGATCAACTGTTTTATAGTTAGTAACAAAAGACCGATAAACAATTGTAATGAAGAAATATGTGCCGAATTCATTACTTCATATAACAGAATTTCATAGCGAAATATTCTAATTGTTCACCTAACTGTTGACAGCTTCAGCTCCATGATGAGTACTACAAACGATGGCCTGCCTAGATAGAATGATGTTTATGTCGACAGAAAAAATTTGCCTAATCTGGTATCGATCCTTGCTAGTGTCGAAATCACGCCACAAATGTTATACCAATGAAAACAGTCAAATCGATGTTAAGAGGTCAAAAATCGCCATATATATGGTTACCAATAATAATAAAATCACAGTATTCAAAAATTAAGGCCGTTCCAAAGGAAATCTGCCCAATTCAATTGGCACATCGATAGTGTTGGGATCTAAATCTCATTAGAGCATTTCTCGTTCTGAACAGACCTAAAAACGAATTTCTATCAGCGAACAATAAAACAAGACTAAATCGCTTCCTCTGAAGATACTCATTCTATGAGAATAGAATAGAACTCTGTCGAGTAATCTCTACTTTATCACCCAAATTACGTGTAAAGCAAAGACATATTAATTATTATATTAATTTGTGGTTTATGAGTCATCGTATCGAAAGTTAGAAATGGTGGAGGAAAGTGAAAGTGCAAATGTCCGGATCCATAAAAGGTCATAATTTCGATATACTTCTGGAAATGATCATAAAAAGGTCATAATTTCGATATATTCCTAGAAACGATCATAAAAGGTCATAATTTCGAAATGATCATAAAAGGTCATAAGTTCGATATAATTCTGCAAATGATCATAAAAATGACATTATTTCCTCATACCGAAGTCTCCGCCTCCTCCCTATATAAGCAGGTACGGTAAACATCTCCTCCATACTCTCACTCATGACTCATCCCAATCTTCTTCCACCTTTGTCATTAAACTCGTTGTTGTTATATCATTATATTACGAATCTCGTACATTCTTAGTGTTGATTCTATTGTGTTAATTCTTGATTTATCGCTGTTGTAATCGCAATGTAATATTTTTGTGTATTGTTTGAATAAAGGTTTAATTACCCAAGTTTGAGGTTCCATAACAGCAGTTTGAGACGAGCAGTACAAAAAGACCCGCGTGGCAAACTGTTTACGGCGAGCGTTAAGATATTCACTGCTATTGACACCACTACGATCGACGCATTGGCCACTACACAACTTCTAGTACATTGGCCAAGCGTCCACTACAGTGCTGGTCGACTCAAACCTTCTGTATGTACATAGTAACATTTATGTATGGGCACGTACACGTGCTTCTCTGTATATGGATTGTATCTTGCTTCTCGATTCTGCCAAAAGCCCGCAATCGAATGACTAGGAAGTACACGGGAGGCGGTTAGGGGTCGCCTCCAACAAATAAACTCCAGTCCACTCATCGGGATAGACTGGCAAGCTGCCCATGAGTAAACCAAACTTTTTAGCCCCCGCGGTAATGGCTCTGCAAGCCAGCCGTAAGATCAATCGCAAAACACAGTAAAAAAAAACGGGCCTCATTCCCCTGACCCCGAAAGAGCCCCCGGTACGGCAGCGTCGGGTAGGACGAGTACGGAGAGGCTGCTAAAATCTCAGGGCCAAACTAGGCTGCCTAAACGTGAAAGGACTAAGATGACGATCTGTACATACAACGCACGAACGCTTGCATCGGAATCTTCCGTAGACCTGATGCATGCAAAGAAAATTAGGTACGACGTCATCGGACTGGCCGAAACGAGAAGACACCAGCCACTAAGCGTTATGTACGACACTGGACAAGAACTGTTCCTTGGAACATGCGACAGCAGAGGTGTTGGTGGCGTAGGTGTACACGTTAATTTGAAATTGGTCATAAACATCGATTCGTTTGAACAACAAACGGCTCGAATCGGACGGTTAAAATTGAAAAGACGTGGTCCAACACCGACTTTAACCATCTTTATCGTCTACGCTCCTA
>KN716932.1:8708-20417 GCA_000816705.1 Dictyocaulus viviparus | reverse complement strand
GCTTTAGGGGAAAAAAGAAATAACAGACTCAGTAACTAACGAAAATCATAACGACGAAATGTTTATATAAATTGGCGATTCCTAGAAATAGATTAATTCAATAGACCTCAATTTTAATAGAGGTAATTTCTTAAGGAGGGTTTTTTTTGACGAGCTAATTAAACGTCCTCAAATATTCATGAATGACGTCATTATGATAGGTATTTATTCAAGGAAAATCAAAAAATTTAGTTTTTTTAAGATGCTCTGCACCTCATTTTTCTATCCTCAAACTGGTGACGAACTAATCGAATGAGTCGAAGGCTGTCTTAAAAACCTCAAAACCTCCTTGTCAGTTTCAAGGATTCATCCATAAAATTGAAATTATGGTGCTATCGAAAATTCGAATCATTTAATTTAGCAAACAATTTTCTAAAGCTTTTTTCTTACCCGGCTTCTATTAATCACCATTTCTCCTAAAGAATAAAGTGACGTCTATAGTTTTTTATTTGAACGAAAAAATTTATCAAAATAGAAGATGAGTCAAATTCCCTCCGCACTGATTTAACTCCTTCGTGTACTCTCTTTAGAAGCTTTTTTTTTTTCTAAATTCTATCAAACATATTATAATATTATAATTATTCATAAATTTATTATTTCAATTTTGCAATACTCGCTAAATTTTTTGCCACTAATCACAAAAAATAAAAATATAAAATAGATTATTTATATATTAATTGAATATATTATTATTTACCTCGTTGTATTTTTATTTGAATTAAAACTGATTTTTTTATTTTATTTATAACATAAATTTTAATTGAGATAAAGAACTTTCGATTAAGAAATTCGTAATGATGCTGAGTTAGTCGCAAAACTCGATACCTCAACGGCACTCGAACCCGTACCCACAAAGATCCGTTCTGTTATGTTTGTCCATTACACTACCATGACCCTCATTCTAGACTCACTCATTGCTTCACTTATTTCTCACTGAGTATCATATCAGCACTAGCCTGTAAAGTGGTTTCATTTGAATATTTGTCGGTACGAGTTCGAGTCCCGTCTAGGAGGCAGCAAGCTATAATACAGGCAACAATTTGGGTCAGTTCGGATAACGATGGAAAGTGATCACCTTAACTCGTTGTTGACAACAGAATCAGTTCTACAATATCGTTTTGAAGGTCGAGGACGAGTTGTCGCTCGTCCACGAAGCTTATCTTATTTTATCTATTCACATAAATCTTTAATGAGCGTTAAGAAGTAAAAACTGCTCATTAATTTGAAATAAATATAGAATTCATAAATATATAAGGATTAACTGGCAAAAAAAAAAAAAGAAAACTCGTCCGATTTACAGACTATCATTAAATGCGTACACCACAACAATTATTATAGACGGGCACCATCGATTACGGTGAACTCGTCCGATTTGTCGATTATCCAACTTAGACAGCGAAAATATATGTAAGGTCGATTGTGTGTAATTAGTGATTTTTTTTCGTCTTTAGTAAACATAACAAAACAAAAAACACTTTAAAAAAACTTAAAAATATTAATCTGAATGAGGTTGAAAGAATGGTAGTGAGGCAAAAAACGCTGCATTCATGAACTTTTGTCAAATTATTAGTGGCACATTGGAGAAAAATACACATAATAGTAAATACAATAATAGAGAGTGATTTGTTTGTTTGTTTGTTTGGTTGTTTGTTTGTTTGTTTATTTATCAACTGTTTTG
The DNA here is from genome assembly GCA_000816705.1 of Dictyocaulus viviparus. Lineage (NCBI taxonomy): Eukaryota > Metazoa > Nematoda > Chromadorea > Rhabditida > Metastrongylidae > Dictyocaulus > Dictyocaulus viviparus. Next base: position 18,700 of record KN716932.1, on the reverse strand, counting down.
CTATTTGATATTTACGTTTTTCATTTACTATGTAGTTATAGAAATTATAGAAAATCTTCAAAGGAAGCCTTTATTTCCATAAATATGACACATATTCTGAAATCAGGAGCCGAATAGCGCAGCGGTATGAGGGACTGAAGCGATCGTCGGTCGCCTTGAGTTAATGTACCCAGGTTCGATCCCGTACCTGCGTAAATCAAGCCTTCTATCTCCTAAACATTGACGGATTTTACTTAAGAACTTCGTTCCGTCTCTTGAGGGTTGACGGCTCGCGTTCAAGCACAATGATGAGGAAAATGAGTTTATGGTGAATCCTCAAAGGAGGATAGATTACGTCAATGCTTATATCTCTCTACAAATTTATGTTTACATTTAAAAATATGACATATAATCAATTCAAATACTTTAATTTAAATTTATAAAAATAGAAAAAAGATTATGGACAAAAATTACATTTTAATTTTGTTCTCTCATGAGAACAACAAAAGAAAAGAGTGGAAAGAAAAGTCTTTGTTGAAGTCAAAATTGACTACAATTCGAAAAAAAGCTATAAGGTTACGTCAAACTACAAACAATCGTTATTTAAAGTAGAGTATTGATTGATTTACATAATGCATTTGATCTACCGACAAATTTGATGACTGATAATCAAATTGAATTGAATTTTTTTACAGAGATTCTTTAACAAAGATAAAATTTTGCGGTTTTCTATGTTCACCTATGAATACAATACTGACAAAAATTTGATCTACTCAGAACAAAAATCAATACTGTATACTTTGACTATGACGAAATCATACGATGAGTTTGATTTTCATTACTATTTTCGACAAGCAGCCGAAACATTAACGAACGAGGTATTTTAGAGTTAAAAATTGTCATTTTATTGAATTAATAAGATTTAAGCATGATAATTAAATTTTTAACTGTTATTTAAAATTCGATAAATATACAAAAGTATGTATTTTTTTTTGTTCTAAGACGTCAAGATATTGAACAAAAATGGTAAGAAAAGAATTGTAGATCAAAAAAACTATCAATCGATTTATTTCGTTTTTTCGATCTCCTTGATCTATCAGAGCATTAAAATAATTTTTGAACATTTTTTTTGCATCTTATCATAGTAAATTAATCACGATAAGAAAAATGATATGAAGAAAAATGCGAATGAGGTCGGAGTCAATAATGACAGGTGTTTTTAAACTAATAATGAAAAAAAAAAAACTCATATGATATTTCTTTCTGTCGACAAACTTTGTAAAAAGTTATAAATTTGAAAAAAAAAGTTATAAAAATTTATGCTAAAAAAAGTTGCTGAAGTTATAAGCCTGAAACACATCGAGGTACCTCATTGTATTTGTTTGCTTTCGGTAGTGAAACTTTTGATCTACCTCTCAATATTCCTCAGAAAAAAACGCTCAAATATGTTTTTCCTCCAAGAGTGACAGAAAAAAACTGTACTAAAAAACTCAAATAGCATTGAATGATAGTATAATTGATAATTGTTAGTAAGCCGGCGAAATTTCGTTGGATTTGAGTTTGAGTCTTAAGTGAGTCTATCAGTAATTTTAAGCATTGAGTGATAGCGTAATGTCAATTGAGGTTTCGAGGTCTGAGTATTAAGTGACAATGTAATCAATAATACTCTACAATAGAGTATAATGACATTAGAGTTCAAATATTAAATGAGATCCCGAATTTTTGTAATGAACTCAACCGTTTTAGGTATCAGAACATAAAATTTCTCAGGGAAGTTTTTTTTGTTTGTTTGTATTGAGTTTAAATGTTTGAAAAATCGATTGAATTTTTTCTTATTTACAACATATAGTGAATATAAAATTTTTTAAAATGAATAAATCATTAATATAAATATAAGGGTAACAAAAAAAAATTCAGCAGAGGAAAAAAATTTTTAATAAAATTTGTTGACGTGAAATTCATAGGATTAATTTCATCGCAAACTTAAGCAGGTTATTAATGAATAAATAATAATTTCATGCTTAATATCGCTATAAGCAAAATTACAATCGATGAGTCACGTAGATCATAAAGTTTTTAGCAAAGCAAAACGAGAACGTTTTTATCAAAAAAAAAATAAAAAGATTAAAAAAAAGACTGGAAGTCTATCCTATTAAGTGACATGATTTATTTGGCTTCTAGACGGATTAAACAGGAGGTCAAGTTGTCTTTTTAGAAAGGCTTTTCCTCGTTTTTCATTAAGGTTCTTTCTCAAAATTATTGCTGTATATGTGATGAAGTGATTCAGATGTTCATTGTTTGTTCTACTACGATACGACGTTCAGTCGATGGTATTGAACACGTCCAACTTCTACGATGTGGCCTAAAATCGATTCACGTAGATGACGTTTCGATTCAATCGATGGATGGACGGACAGACGGACGGACGACCGAACGCACGGACGATATAGAAGCTCAATAAAATTCTATATGGAATACCAAATAACACTTAACATAAACAACGAATACAACAGAAAGAAAAAAATCACTTAACATTACTGAATTAGCAAATTCCTCTTCCTGAATCTTCCTCCCACCTCTCAATTCAGATAGGAGGTGAAAAAAAAACAGTAGAAAAATTTAGTACTTTTAAATAAACGAAAACACTACTTGTTTACAATTAACAAAAACATTGTAATGTGAAATCAATACAAAACAAATAAACATATTGATTGATTGATTCGTTTTATAGGATTCTACACAAAACACCGACCTCATTTAATGCGTTTGTTTGGGTTTATGAAATATCGATTGAGGATCATAGATGATTATTTCTATACAGGCTTAGCTTCATTTATTAAGGCTAAGCTATAACTAACTCTTCACTATCTTACTGCTAACTTGTTTACGAGTTAGAATGAGTTTTTCCGATCTTTGCACGTCTGTTATCAGCCACGTGTGTAGTAGATCATCGACATGGAGGACAGTATAACGAAAACGTACTGTTAGCGAGAAAGTATTAAATGAAAAGGCTAGTGGGACCAATCAGTAGTACATTTACAAACAAAGAGGTCATCGATTGATCATTAAAAAAACATTTGGTTAGAGCTTTAGGATCTTTCAAAGCGTCTTTTTCACTCACTAAATTTTCCTCCTTGAAACTCACTACACCTTTAAACTTGAAATATAAAAATTTCTTTTATTGAAAACAAAAAGAGACCTCTTTTAAACTAGAAAATCACTATGCATTTATTTTTACATTGACATTATATCGAAGCTGATTGAACTTCCTCCTTTTTTCTCATTCAACCTCAATGAAAACCTCATCAATAAACATTGATTATTTTTTTGTTCGTCTATGAATCTAAAAACAAATAGAAGATACTAGCTCGCGAAAGAAAATGAGGTCAAAAAACTTAGTATCTCATCAATGCTGTGAGGAAAAATCAATGTCGGCATTACCTTATAAACTCAAGGAAAAAAAAAGACGTTTCAGGAAGAAAAGTATGAAAAAAATTTGAGCAGAAGAAACTCTTATGAAATGCATTACAATAAGAAAATAGTTTAAAAAAATAATAATTACTAAAAAAATCTTTCAATAGACAAACAATTACATAAATCGATAAATGAGTAAACAAATGAGGAAGGAGGAAAATTTGGAGGAAACGATAATAACAGAAGCTAGTTCATGGTAAGGTAATCTTACAGTGAAAAAAGAAACAATGTAAAGCTAAAAATTCATTAATTCAGGTGAAAAGCTGAGTCTCATCATTCCCTCCTCTCATCATAATATATTAATATTAATGAGTCTATGAATAATTTACAAATATTTCTAAAAATATTTTATATTTTTTTTCTTAACATTACGCTACACAATAGCTTTTCCACTGATATCATTCACAGCAGTGTACTATCATCGAACCTGTCATGAGGGGAAAAAAAAAGTTTTGAGGAAAATTTTCGTAATCACCTGCTTTCACTCAAGTGAAAAAGTGACACTAATATAAAATACATTCTAACTGTAACGAAAATAATAAAATATGTACTAATCTGATTATTAAAATAATTGTTAAGCGTATTAACATGAATTTTTCTCACCGCGGTAGTTGAGGGTTTTCCTCCCTCAGGCTTGAGGTTTTGCATGAATACCATCTGCTGAAATTCTTTAACAACATCCTGTAATTTCACCTCATAGAAACGATCCTCATTTTCAATAATACGATTGATGATTTATTAATTATGTTTTGTTATAACAAATAGAAAATTCACTTCTTGAGGATATTTCGAGGTAGTTTTGAGAGTCACAGACAGGTCACATCATGTATTTATATGTGTGCAATTTCTCCCGGCACTTCATAAGGTTTTCCGCCGCTTTAACATTTTCCTCTACTTCCTCACTTCTGTACTCCAAGTGTTTTGTCCTCATTTCTGGGTATTTATCAACTTCGTATAAAAACAATTCTCATGTAAACATAGAGAAGCGTTCAAGAAGAAATCAAGTTGAGTTTAGCGCTTTTTGGTCGGATCCAGAAAAAAATTCATATTCTGGCATAAGATGATAAGCTTATAACGTGAGGGAATAGTGTTGAGAAGAATTATATAAAGTCATATGAGGTAGTAGGAGTGATGGAATGGTATGACGCATAACGTATGAGAAAAAAAGTACTATTTCGATATGAGGTATAGACTGTATGAGGTAGGTGAGGATTATAAGATATTGATCAAAAGATCGCTATAATAAATAAGATCTTTCAATCTGAATTATTATTATTTCTATGCTTAAAATTACAGAGTTATAAGCTGAAATTAAAAAATGATGTCACTTTTGCATTGAGTGAAAAATACCTCAACATTTTATTTACAATATTCTATTGAGCTTTTCCTTGACGATATCGTTCGAAATCTTTTTTTTGTTTCGTAAAAAAAATACAAAGCAAAGTTATTGAAAATAAAACTTTAGAATTGTATTTATGCTATAAATAACAACTAGTTAACTCAGTTGTGAGAAAGACAGGAGGATAAGTGACGGAGGACTAATTGAAAAAAAAGCACGCAGCATTTTAAGCTTGAGGAAAATATGTTAATTAATTAATACAACTTGATTACTGTAGTATTTATTTGTCTGAATAGTTATGATTGTTTGGATTCTTTAATAAAGCTACTATTCAATAGAAAAAAACAATGAGAAGAAATTCTAAGGATAGGATTTGCCTCATTGTCCTCATGTGATTAGATTACAATTTTCCAAAAACCTATCTAATTTAATAAAATACAGCAAAAACATTATTTGTTCGATAACTCAACTACCTCAAATTTAATACGCTAAATGAGTTTAATAAGGTGTAACTGATATGATAAATTGTTTAATGAGGAATGAAATGTGCTACGATAATAGAAAATGACAAGATGAGTGCATGAGGTGTTACGAGTTCGATTTCTTGTTGTGTTTTAAGTTCTGCCTCACGGAGTTCTTTCATTAAATCACATTTTTTTTTGAGAAAGAAAACAAAAACAAAAACAAAAACAACAGCAAAGAATTGATAAACGAGTGGGCGATAGAGGTGATTGTATACACCTCAATTAATATATTCAACGATACATAAAAATTTCGATGAGGAAAAATGCAATTCATTTGCTATAAAAATAACCTCCAAAAATAAAAAAAAAGGCATTTAATAAGCTTGCAGATGACGTAAGTGAAATTTTTTCAGGTGACGATAAGAGTAAATGATGAATGAGGTAGAAAAATAAATAAATAAACTATGAATTATAACTCATCGGAAGTCACTGAATGAATCACTCAACCTATCGAAATCAGAATCATTTTGACTGACATCACATGACGTCATTCCACTATCGTCAAAGAATCAATTTTAATAATATAATAATAAAACTGATTACCTCAATAAAAACTCATAAAGTAATACGATGAGGGAAGCGAAATAAAGACCACTGAACTCACTCATTTAGTGAAATTTGAAAAAAAAAAATAGTTGTTATAAATTTTATAAATTAAAATCTAATTAGATAATTCGCTAAATAGAATCCATAGAAGATTTTTTTTTTCAAAGCTATGAAATAAGCGGAGGAAAAAATAAATGAATAGAGGAAAAAATGAATGTAAGAAAGTTTAGTACTGATTGATTTAGTTTTTTTTCCCGTTATTAATTTCTCTCTTATAAGGATCGATATTGAATATCGATTGTTATATTCCAAATCAATCGATACCTATGTAATGTGTGGTGGTATAATAAATGAGGTAGGAAATAAAAAACGGATTCGATATGATATGAATCTGTCAGGAGGCTTTCATAAGAGAGATAATTTTATCGTGATCAAAAATCACCGACGTCAATTGAGTTGAGATTAATGAGAGGAATGTTTTCTGGATTAGATAAACTATGAGGAAAAAATATGAGGGAAAAAAATTCAATAATTTTATTACTCAAACAAAATGAGTTGATGAATGCTTTTTTATTCAATTCTTAACAAAATTTGAGCTCGTTGAAAAAAAAATAGATATGTTTATACTAATTATGAATTGAATTTAGTTCTACAATAAATTAAGAAATAAAAATATCACTCAAAACTTTGAGGTAACACGAGGACACGATCGATAAATCGATCGATAAGTATATTATTGATTTCTCTTGGAATTCCGTACTAAATATTCCAGTTCATCACTTAATAGAGTAAAATTTTGTGTGAATAAAAATCAAAAGTATTTTAACGTAATTTGGAATGTTGTCGTGTTTAAATACATGAAGACTACAATAATTTGTTTGTTACGAGTAGATCAAAATTGTAACTCATAAATGAGTCTATTAATAGACCTCTACAAAGGAAATGAAATCACTACAATTTATTTCTCATGGAAAATTTTAAAATTAAGCTTTATCTTAATTAACTAGAACGAAAAAAAAATTACTGGTGAGTGTTAAAGATTTTGGAATTTTACGCTTTTTTTTTTGGACACGATTTTTCGTCTAATTGTTACGAAACTCATTAACGATCAAACCTCATCGTGAACTCAAATAATGAGCGAGTCAAATCGTTTTTTCCTCGTTATATTGGGTCCGGTATTTCCAGTTTATAAAATATCATTATGTAAGAGAGAGAGAGAAAAATAATGCTCAGAAAAATTATATGAGATTTTTCATCGAGCATTTTCCTCAGTCATATGTAATATGAGGATTCATGAGGATTGAGGATCGAAAATAACAAATTGTCGTTGCCATATTGTAGATTGGAGATCAAATATATGTGTATTTAAGAATTCCGTATGTTTTAGAATACAATAAAATACAAATTAGTGATATGATTTGTAGTGAGAAAGTGAAATGAGGATAGAGTTCTACCGAGGGTATTTCGCCACATTATCTGTTCATCCTTCCGTTAATAATCGAATGACTTCAAACAGACACCAATAAATTCACCATAAGCTTTTCAGCAGCGTCGGCCATTTCAACGATTTCTTAACGATTGTGCAATTCGTAGAACAACATAAACAATTTTCGAAAACTCTCGTGACGAAGTTGAACATTACGGTAGATGATCTCCTTGAACTGCGTTTGATTATGCGTCTACGTAGATGATCTTCTTGAGCTGCGTCTGATGCGACGTCTACCAACATAAGATGGATGGAATCTGGTTTATTTCTTTTTCAGACATCTTATTTCTTTTATTTCAGACTCGTTCATCTGTTGTATTTTCGACGTATCACTCATTCCTCGCCAAGTTTAACGATGACAGCTTGGTATCTATACGATGATCTTTGATCTTTAGTAATTAACGTTGAAGAAAAAATCTTCCTGTTACGTGATTTGATAAGAGGAACACATAAGGCTCTGTACTCTTCAGGCAAAGCTTCATCTAGTTATTTTCTATGCAACTCACGTAATATTTATGTTTTTAATATGTTGTTTACGAAGATGAGGTGTTGAGTTTTCGAATGAGGGAAGAATAAACACCTTGAAAATTCTAATCTAAACGTCCAAAAAAGAAATTCACATTTAAAATTAAAGAAATACGAGAAAATTGCTTAATGTAATATCACATCAGTTGCTGTTTATTTGTTTACAGATCGTCAAGCTGTCAATAACAACACAAAATAACATTGACATTTCTAAATAAGTTTTTTTTTAAATTTTATTTATTGCTTTACCGACATCATTTCTTATCTAATTTACTAAAAAATCGATTATTTATGAAAAATAAGTGGTATTTAATCTCACTCAATTCACTTTTTAACTCTTGACTCATTAACTAACTCTACTTCTTTTTTAGTAAACTCATTCGCCACGCATTCCAAGTCATCGTCAACTTTTTTGGCATTGAATTCTAACCTTGTTTTTCTTGTATTATTTCCCTCACCCATCCTCTCTCTGCCTCACTCTCCCTCTCCATCTGCGTGAACAACAAAATGAATGTTTAAAGGATCATCATATGACAGCATTTTAACCACACATATTACAATTCGAGAATACGGTAAGTTTCATAATTCTGTAGTGCTAATTTATTTTAATCGTAAAGTCCATATGAGGGAAAAAAATAACCTCAGTACATCCTCAATTGTTTTTTAAAGCGAACTCGAAGCAAAATACTAAAATTGAATAAATTTTTGAATATTACATAATATAATTAAATCTGACACTTTCAATGTCATTGAACAGAAAAAACAAATTTAATTAAAATAAAATAAACAAAACAATGAGTGAAAAAACAATAACTCATTCATTTTTAAAAGCACTTAAAGTGTAGAGGGAAAAAAAAAGCACTGTGTTTATTTATTCAATTGGATAAATGTAAAATATGAATATCAGAAATTATTTAGCGTTAATGAAAAACAAAATTGTTTAAACTCCGAGTTTTTTTCTAGTTTGTAAATATAAACAATTTTTTTGTTTATTTACAATAAACTGAACGACTTATCGATTTGTTTATGCGTCTCGAAAATCACACGAAACGGACAACAATCGATGAAAACAAATCGAAAAATCCGTAGAAATTTTTTGAGTACGGTGGAGGGAGAAAAAACGAGGTACAAGAAACTCGATTCTTCATTATTGATTAATTAAATACTTCTATCTGATCTGAACTATGGTAGATCATGATGATTTATTTCATAGATGACTAATAATAATAAGTGTATCATTCAAAAATTTACTACCTCACCACTCTTCGACGAAACTCGAATAGAAGAGTTATGGAGAAAAATAAATAACATTATGTGATAAGTGATATGATAAGTCGTCGAATCGGTGATAAAGGAGTAAACTTTGAGGAAATTCACTCGTGAGTTCTGATTTCATTTACGGAATTGTTTACACTAAAAAAAACATTTATTAACTCATCGATGACGTCATTGAGTTTTGTTATCGTTACGATTTTATTTTTCACGTTTTCATACCGTGATTTTTTTTTTCTTTCGTTATTTTTTAATGAAAAAAAAATTGGCACTTTAATGTGTACGTACACAACTGATTAAATAAACTTCTACAATAATAAAAAGTTATTTACACTCGAAATTTTCCTCATATTTTGACTAAATTAATGTCCTTACAGTAAGTACACTTATAATAAATAAACAAAAAATAAATAAATGAATATTTTATCACAGATAAAAAAATTTCTGACATATTGTTCATGAGTGATTTATAACGGTGAAATCGATGATGTTTTTATGTATGCTTATTGATTTTTTTTGATCTACGTGTCAATACGATTTCATACTGTGCCGTCTTAATGAGTAACAAAATAAAATATCAAGTTTTCCCTCTTTTACCTCCAAGGACAAAAAAAATGTATTGTATTTGTCAATGTTATTATTATTAATAGTTTTTTATTATTTTTTTATCACTGTTTTTATTATTACTTATATTTCTATAAAAATTACTAAACAGTTATTTACGTGTTTATCGAAAGAACAGTTATTTTTTTTCTCCTTCCAAAACAAAACAAACTCAATCGATTTTCTAAAATGTTCGCTTGTTAAATTAATAATAATAATAATAATAATAATAATAATAATAATA
>KN716931.1:25249-36236 GCA_000816705.1 Dictyocaulus viviparus | reverse complement strand
TACCGACACCTCTGCTGTCGCATGTTCCAAGGATCAGTTCTTCTCCAGTGTCGTACACAACGCTTAGTGGCTGGTGTCTTCTCGTTTCGGCCAGTCCCATGACGTCGTACCTATCTTTTTTTGCATGCATTAGAAGGTCTTCTACGGAAGATTCCGATGCAAGCGTTCGTGCGTTTTGTGTACAAATCGTCATCTTAGTCCTTTCAAAGCCGGTGTTGGACTTGTATAGATCACTCCCATTCAAATACTTCCAATAGAAAATCAAGACAATGAATGGGTGGTGCATTTCCGTAAGGAATTACGATGATTTTTGCAAGATGATTTACGCCAGTGCATATCCTTATCCTTTATAATCATTTGAATAAAGCTTCAAATACCAATGTTCGAAGTGGAGCACATTTCAACGCCTTCTATCAATTGAGCACCTACACACCCGACACTTAACAAGTATCACATGGCAGCTTCATATATCTTCCGCATTACCATTTCTCTTTTGGAAGTTTAATTTTCTGACTGCATAGGGATGCACTGTTCTTGTGAGTTGAAGAAGAAACAGCTTGATACGTGATGTTGTCTTTGACAACTGTATGTTGAAGGTCTACTGCATTGCAAAGAATTGTGGAATAAAAATGCACAAATATGACACAGTTTATCGCGTTTTAGGGGTAGGTATTCTTCTCAAAGTGTGGATATTTTTTGCAGGGAGTTTATTATACCTATGCATGTAAAAGAACACTCATGGGTAAAATTTAATTTGATTTAATCCGTCAAATTTGACAGTATTGGCGGGAGCTGATGAGCATATCTGGCAAGTTTTCTGTAGCTTGTTTATCATAATTTCACCAAGATATTGCTGAAGTTAGTGCATGTGATAAGGTTTTTCAGGTGTTGTTCTATTTTTCATGGTTCCTTGAGTGAGTATTACGGGAAATTTTGACGGTTGTTTTGAGAACATGCACTGGCTACGGCTAATTTTGCACCTTCACGAGGACGAAAAAATGCCAAGAGATTGAGAATCAAGCGCGGCTATTCATTCATTATTCACGAGCTATCTGTTAGTAGGTAAGTTCCGAGTCAATGGAAAACTAGCAGGATCGTGTAGCTGCACAGAAAGGGAGACCCTAGAAAATTGGCAATCATGGTCTAATCTGCTTGTTGTCAGTCGTCTATAGGCTTTTCACACAAATCATTATCATGAACAAGAAAACATTAGCCGAACACCAACCACGTGAGCAAATGGGTTAACACAATCACAAAAGTCATAAAATTATTACGAGAGTACAAGAAACCACTCTGTTTCATCTTCATCGATTTTAAAACAGCTTTCGATTTTGGAGATGCAAAAACGGTCATGGAAGCGTTGGCTAATCAAGTGCTTTTTAATTCATACATCAAGATTGTTCATGAATTATAATTGCAATTTCACTACTAAAATTACCTTGTTATATAAAGATATCATTATCAACGTAATAAGAGGAGTTTGACGAGGCGATACTGTTTCGTTAAAGCTGTTAAGCGCCAATCGTGAGAACATCATACGAAAATTAGAATTGAACGATATGCGATTGAAAATCGATGGTCGACAACTTCACCATCTTTGCTTCACCTTCTATATCATATTCATTACATGAAACACATCGAGCAACCGAAACAATTGTTAGCCGAATGCGACAGTGCTTATAAAAAAGTCAGCTCTAAGCTAAGTTAGAGTTTTTTCTCAAGAAATTAATATATATGAGGAACGGTAACGTTTTGATGTCCCGTTTACGCTCAAGGGAAAGAACATTTCAAAATGCTGCAAGCTGCATAAATCTAGGTGAATGAAGTAGATTTGATGAACGACACAGCACCAGGGTTTGGCGTAAGGGAACAAACGGCTTAGAAAACAAATAGGAGCTTGGCAGACGTAGTGAAAAGAACAAAAAAAAACAATGGTTCGAACCTACCTACTTGAAACGAAAGTTCTTGCTGCCTTAACTTATTCCTACGAAACTAGGATTTAACGAAAACAGAATGAAGGGTTACTCTGACGCTTCATATACAGGTGACGCTAGGCGTTTTCCATGCCACACAAGTGAAAGTGGACATTTGAAGCCTTAACCTACGTCGGAGATCGGTGGACGGAGTAGTCCTACAAGATAAACTACTAAAAATTAGGTGGGCTGAACATATGTGTGTAAATAATGACCGGTTCACTTGAGCTTTTGCCAATTGAATCCCACTGGAGAGCAAACGTACTGCGGCAAGACCACCATCCCGATGGTCAGACCTCTTCACAAATGCCTTGGAAATGAAGAGAAGAACGCATTGGACTACACTCGTGCCCGATAAGGAGAAATGAAAGTTCTATTGGCATCCGCTTAATATTGAATACAATCTACGGGAATCCAGGTGAACCAAATGATGATGGCTGTGGGCACTTAACGGTTTTTTACTGTCAGAATACTAATGTATGCATCGTTCTCTGTGTTCGATGTGAGAATTTTATATGAAGTACTTGAGCGCCTAGTGAGTGCTTCAAAGGCGTTAATACTAGCATAAAAGAGTGAGGTATATTTCAACGCATTTTTCAAATTTACGCAGTAATAGAAGACATTTAAATGCTTTTTTCAATGTTTGACAGTTATACTTGCCAGTTTTCCAATTTCCGTCTTGAACTCGTGAAATAGTTGTTTAAGTTTTAGTGTCAAATATTTCAAGTCACCTGTTGCCACTAATGTGTTATATTTTTTCCTCTTTTAACAGTTTTTGAAATTAGCACTTATAGACAGCTGGTACCACTCCTTAAACTTGATCAATAAAACCTTCCTGTGAGCATTACAATAAAGTCATCTGAACTGCCGAAGATTACGGGAACAGAATGCAAATGTGAACTTGATAAATAGTTTTTATGCTTCGTATTTCTGCCATTCAGTTTATTGTTTGTGTTAAGTAGGATTCGGAGTTCGGTAGCCGTTAGGTTTGCTCCAAAGTTGTGTTATCTGACCTCAAACTTCGGTAATTAAACCTTTATTGAAACAATATAGAAAAATATTACATCAAGACTACAACAGCGTTAAGTCAATAATTAAGGCAAATATCATGGGCAGTTGTACAAGATTTCTAATAACATGAGACAAAGATAACCAGTTTGATAGGGAAGGTGAAAGGAGCTTATGTTAGGAGTTATTAGCAAAGAGTATGGAGGAATTTACTTACTGTATTTGCTTATATAGGGAGGAGGCGGAGATTTCCATATGTTGAAACAATGTCCTTTTCAGTTCCTCAGCTAAGTTCATTTCCAGGAGCAGTTCGGAATAATTATGACCTTTTATGACTCAAAACATTTGCACTTTCACTTGCCTCTTCACCATTTCTAACTTTCGATATGATAACTCAGAGACCAGAAATTAATATGATATGTAATATGACTTTCCTTTGCATGTAACTCGAGTGATAAAGTAGAGATCACTCAACAGAGTATTCTCTATATTTGTTCTAAATTTCTCGGTTCCTCTTTTTGTGGCCTTAATTTGACTATTTCTTGCGCCATCATGTCTGTGGATATAGACTATTATTGCGATTTAAAAACGTTTTTCCTTCAGGATTTTTTCCGCTCTACTTCTCTAGGTAACTTATTCCGAAGGATACTTTTTTTCAGTGTCATAAACAACGTCTAATTGCCGACGCACTCCCGTTTCGATTAGTTCGATGACGCGTACACATCGTCACCTTAATCTTTTTATTTTTAGGCAGCTTGTTTATGCCCCGAGATTTCAGCAGCCTACTCATACTCGCCCTATCCAGTTTATCCGTATCGGAGGCTCTTTCACAGGCAATAGAATGAAGCTCGTTACATTAACTGTTTCGCGCGACTGTTTCAACGGCTATCTTGCAGAGCTTTTCATCGAAGTCTAAATGTTCACTCTTAGGCAGCTTGCCAGTCTATCTGAAAATATAAGGGAGTTTATTTCTTGGATATTATCGGCCTCCCATGTACTTCGTAGACATTCTATTTTGGGCTTCTGAGTCGACGTACAGGATACATTGACATGCAGTTAAGCACCAGCACTTACGAATGAATAAGCGTACCTATGGGCATACAGAAGGTATGAAAGATCTAGCACATTTGGGTTAAGTGGTCCATACCTTGGATCAATCTGCATATCAGGGCAAGTACGACATAGTTTTTAATCTTCGGTTTACCTCCTTCTATCCGGCAGTTGCAGCAGCTAACAGGCTGTGTAGATCTTCCAAGGAGTGAAATTTGTACTCTAACAATCATTTAACTATTGATTGGGATACAGATGAAATAGATAGTAGTCATAAGGAATTTTCAGATTTTCGTAGATTTCCGAATTTCATATTCATTTTTGGAATGTAGCAATAAATATGCTAACCTTTCTACTAATAAAGACAAAATTTTAAGTTTGTTTGAGTATGCGATTTATTAGCAGTTGTTGAGCGAAGTAGAAATGTAATAAACTACACACTGATATAGTATACTAGTCTCTACTACTACATACTACAAGCATGCATCTAGGTTATAATGCATTTAACTGTCATTTGGAATTTTCCATTTCACTTGGTCATTTATCCTCATAAAGCAGTATGATAGGTCAAATTGGTAGATTCGAAATACACAATTAGATTACAATCTTCTTTCTATCAAGATCTAAGAGACAAATCGTCCAAAAAAATGCTCTGGAAATATCCAACACATTTTTCTACTATTAACATTGCGTTGTTCTTCAAGATTTGAAGCAACTAGTGTTCGAACACCGTCGTTAACATTTGTTCAGAACGGATTGTATTCTAAGGTACCGGAACTTATTACAGAATGCAAGGACGTCGTGCTAAGAATCAGCTCGCAATGTGTTTCACTCAAAGAGACAACAGTTCGTAGAGAGAGCATTACCAATCCGGAGCGAGCCAGCGGAGGCAGACCAACTACGAAACGGCGCAGGCGGTGGGCGGCAGCGATGTCGATATGGGAAACCGAAGCTGCCTTTAGGACATCTAATTCGCGCTGGTTAGCTCACGCGCTGCTCCTATCACTTTTTTAGCTTCAAAACAGCCGTTTCATCACGTTATAACTTAAAATCAATTAGCCTCAATGAGTATAAACTCATTTAAGTTTGTGTGCGATGCCATGTTTTAGTCTCGTTAAATTAGCTGGCAATAAACTTATATTGGCTTAAAATGCTATAATTGTGAATACCTTCAACGCATAGAGCAACACCAATTTATATTGCAAATTATGGAATTGGTTCTGGGGTCTCATTTTGCCTCTCATCATAACGTGTATTGAAATCTCTTGTGTTATATAATGATTATTATAATCTTGCTTATTTGGCTTTCTGAACATAAGGAATGTGTGTTAATGTCTAGTCTTTCAACAGCATAATGAAATTCTTTTATACTGTTGTGCTGTGATATTCTCCGTTGATTCAAAAGCTTTTATTTTTTGATATGAAGGTCGTTCTAGTAAATCACTTTTTCACTACTGATTCCATATAATTAACAAGGCTTTTCATTTACAGTCGTATAAATTTGTTCTTTTCTGTGCTTTATAATTGCTACACTTTATCTCAACGTATCTATGTGTGATACAACTGAGCTGCATTCATCGTTATAACTATTGATGTCTTAAAAGCTTTCCTCTTATCCCTAATGTTCCATATTCGGTCATCCCTACACTCAAAGAAAGGGAGATTAGCGAAGCAGACCTTTCCTGCTTATCGACTTGCCACAGCGCGCTCCTAATACTACATAGCCACACTTTATCGCTTTGCTTTTTGATGTTTCATCGTATGAACTTCTAACGTTTTTAAATGGTGACGATTGAAACGCGTTCCTTAGTTTGAGGTTTTTGTTCAACGAAAAATAGTCATGGCTTTCGAGATTTTTCAATTTGTGATGCCGTAATTATTGAGGAATTATGT
The DNA here is from genome assembly GCA_000816705.1 of Dictyocaulus viviparus. Lineage (NCBI taxonomy): Eukaryota > Metazoa > Nematoda > Chromadorea > Rhabditida > Metastrongylidae > Dictyocaulus > Dictyocaulus viviparus. The sequence continues at coordinate 30,312 of KN716931.1, read as the reverse complement.
TTTATTTTGTTTCGCAGTAAAGTGTTTTCTTGATTATTTGATTAACAATTTGTTTATTTATTTTGCTCTGAATTAAAATTTCGTCTGATGGCTAAATGCGCACTGATAGAGTTTTGAGTTGTCTGCGCTTTACTTATGAACTAAGCCATTTCTTTTTCATTGTATTCTCATTCAGTTTAGTGGTAGTCTATTGATATGCAAATATATTGAGTTATCCTCGAGGTTTTAGTTTGTATGCGGCAATACAATTAAGAGTCAATATCTTCTTGTTGGGCGACAAGGTTGTGACATGATCTACAAATTTCTGGATCATTAAAAACACAAAACAAAATCCTTTGAAACGTAGACTGAGCTTGGAAAACCACTGGGTCGATAAAGAGGTAGTGGTAAAAATACGTTAAAAACTCCAGCCATCAAGGCTCTATTTTAATTTCATTAATTTAAGTCCGAAAATGATCTCCTATTGTGTAAACACTGTGAACCTCAGGATCGTCACACTGCAGAGTTATCTACCTTTATTAACCTCAGGACTGAAATTAAGGTTAAATTAATTTTCTAATAATGTGCGATTTAATGTGTAATAATTGTAAACAGAACGAAGGTAACAAATAGTTGTCTTATCCAAAAAACAGAGCAGTTTCACACTTTTTTTTTTCTATCGATACCTTGTAGTTTCATTTACATAACAACAACTAAATAGTGGCAGCGTAAGTAAAAAAATCGGAGTATTTCCTAGAAATTTAACGACTTTCGATTACCTGGTATGATTATTAGGATGTAGTTGTTTGTAAGTATAATATGAATGATTATTCAATAGAGAATTTGTGATTACCGAACAAAGCTATCGAATTACGTCCCTCATAGTTACATGATAAAAAAAAAATTCATGAGATACGAAACTTTTCAAAGTTCTAGTTACTTTCCGCATAGAAATATAACGTCAAAATAAACTAATGATTTTTCTATATATGAACATTTTTCACTCATAATAACTCTAAAGATAAGTTATACTCGGTTATAAAGCTTACAATCAGATAAAATTTGACTTGAATAGAGTTTAAAAATGTGCTTGTCAGGCTTCATTCATATCCATATGATATTATTTTCATTTGCATAAGGTATTGTGTTGCACATAAAATTACTTTTTATTCATATTAATATTATATTCAACTACTTTTCTCTATCCAATATATGTTCAGTATTTAGTTCGATTTCGTGTTTTTCAATATATTTGTTTTATATTTAAGAATATGATCTAATCAATCGTTTACTTTTGTGAATGTAGTTTGACTTTATACCTCAATATTGATTTACCTCTTCTGAAGTAAAACAAAAAAATCAGCTATACAGAACGAATCAATGCCTGTGCGATTGATGTTTGTTGTTTTTAAAGAATATGCTTTTTGAAGAATTAATTAAGACGTATTGATAGTCCATAAAGAATAAAATATAAACTTTCAGTCCATCAGATTTTTAAGATTTTTCTATAAGATAGGATAAGATTGGCGCAACGAAATATAGTTTTGTTTTAAGTCTATTTTACACTATTTATGGTAAATTATATTTTTAATATTCTGATACTGTATATTGCTAAGGTATAAAAAATCGATGGAAGTACAATTATGAATATATTTAATAACGAAGATAAAGGTTTTTGAAACTCGTCGAAAGACGAGTTCGAGAAGAAAATACGACTTTGCCAAAGCTGCTCACTGTTACCTTGCGATCAATAATTAAGTTGTCAGATTGGAGTAAAAGATGCATTTGTATCGATGAAAAGTGCTTGCCAAACTTTCCATATTGCAAACTATGGGTAGATTACATAATAGTGCTAAGAGATACAAAAGTATTAAAATCCAGGACAGCCCCTAAACAACGTCAGCATTCTGTTTTTCCGGTGCCAGAGAACTGGGATTGAAAGTAAATTTTGAGGATAACTCGCACTGATCCGATAAGAATTGACCATTTCAAAGTAACGTAGATAGCAGAATTGCGTTTATTCACAACGAAATGACGAGAAATCGCTTGCTTGAAACATTCCACATAGATGGAACAGTACTGAAGTATTATATTATCTTCTGTCGCTAATTATGATTACGAGTTTCCGTTAATCGTTATTCATCTCAATGATTTTTAAGCGTTAATGCGCTCGTAACTGGTGTCGGCAATTTGTTACTTTTTCAAAATGAGCCTTTTTTAAAATGATTATGTTCAGAACAGTAGCGATGAGGTCGGGTTTATTTTATGAGCAAAATTTGATGACAGTTAGACAGTTTAACAATGCAACGACAACATACGAGTGGTTTTCAAAAGCGATGTTTTTAAAAAAAACTTAGTCAAGAAGTGCGTCAACTACTTAAATGATGATTAATTTACATGGATTCAGTGAAGCTAAGCAAGGTGAAAATGTATTCGATAGCAAACTTTAGAATGCCTCAGAACTAGAGTTATTTTATATCATGATTAAATAATATGAATTATCTAGAGAATCGCAGCTGTAGTGGAATTTTTGGTCTGATGGAACAGTAAAATATTTATCTAGCAGGAGTTACATGCTCTTCTATTAAAAAACTAGTAAAATCACAAAAATATGCGACCGAGAATTGGTAGTTTCTGCTCAAAAACAAGAATTCCCTGGATAATCTTGTTAACAACAAGCGCACATGTGTCAAATACACTAAAGCTAATGGAGTCAGTCCAAAAGCATTAAAATCCAATTGCTTTACATGGATGACCTGTATTCTCGTTAATTGTAGGTATTGTCAAGCGGGAATTAGTGGAACTTCCATCTCTTCCTAATGTCTAAGGCTACTCCAATGAATTCTTTTCACTCTAGGTATTCAATGACTATCATAATACAATTCGGGAACTTTTCTTCGAGGATAGGTCTAACCATCGGTTATATCCAAACGATTTCGGATTCTGTACTGCAATCATCACTTAAACGCGTTACTTGTCTGATACTTGTTCTGACCCTAGTAATTTTCCAGATTTTGTCGTGTAAGGCTTCGTCCCCAACTTTCTGAGCTAACATAGTTCAGAACTTTCTTTGAAATCCCTTTCTCAGTTTCTTGGTAAGGTAACGTATAGCTTTCAAAGTCGCCTTTAATTGTGCTCAGTGGTCTTTTACCCTGCTTACGCAGCGTCTGCATTTCGAGGCATATGTCGAAGGAGCACGAACAGTGATAATAGAAAAAGTGCTATGAATTTTGCATTTTCTCTTCTTTCAATTGTTTTCATTCTGCTGTTATGTATTCACCAATGTACTCGTTTTTTTCTGTTAAATTATTTTGTTATGGTTTCTTTCTGTTAAATAATTGCGCTATGTCTTTCATCATAATCATGTCATGACGTAGGTTAATACTACTTGACCACTCCATTGTATTTCTTCCATCAGGCGTATATGGGACAGCCGTTTCAACGAGAACAGCATTTTGATGTTTCGCTTGTGACCGACTTCACCATTAGAATTTTCGATGTCCGCTAGCATTTCTTTTGCTTGAACGACGTTTTGTGCAATGCGTAAATTCTTCTTCTTTCTCGAACCCCTCTTTTTACTTCAATCATAATGTTATCATAGAATGAAGATTTCCTTATGGTAAAATTCTTTTAAAATCCGCGAATTTTCTTGTTATATAGAATGGAAAGGCTTGGTTAGTCAATGCTTCCAAGTCTTCTTCTGTCTCAACAGGGTAAAAAGCTTTTTCAGATTGATGGATGTGAGGAAGAGAAATTTTTACACTCGCGATACTTCCATGAGTTCCGTGATTGTGTGAATTTGGTTCGTCGTGCTAAACCCTTCTCGGAAACTTGCTTCATCACTGGGCTGTTTTGTACACGATTCTCTTAATCCTGTTAAAAACTACTCATAGGGAAGCTTATAAATGGTAGACAATGCAGAATGGCAATGATTGAAAATTTAGTGAAAATCTCCCTTTTTGTGCAGCAATATGGTCCTTCTTCTTGACTTAGGACATTGCAGGTACCGTACGAAGAGCTGAGCTAATGGATTAATAATGACTCACAGTAGATTCTTATGACATATAGACTTAGTTCTACGTGGTGCGTGTGGTGTACAATCTTTTACCGGCGGATAGCATGTCAGAATTCGAGATGGGGTACTATCGCGACTATCAGTTAGCTTCAATATTTATGGATTTGCGCGCTCCTGTGAGGATCATCATCCTTATCAACATTTTCATTGACGGCATCCTCAGCGAATTTTAAGAAAATATTATATAAATTTCAGCTTTTGTTAGTTGGACAGCTTCGCTTTTACTGAAAATTCCGATATACCTTCATTTGCGCATAAAGAAGAATCTAACGCAAACAACGCGATGAACTTATTCCGAATGGCACTTTGAAAACATCTCGATATTCCTTGAGCATGATCTTAATTTATTAGAACTACTTTTTACCGTCATTTACTTTGATGCTGCTGTTTTTTTTTCATATTAGGGAAGGATTACATTCACCGTAGTGATAGAATTTTTGGAATTTTAGCTTAGTATGTCATCCTACTCGTCACGATGAACTGTCATAGTTGCGCTCCCTAATCATAGCATTCGTGTTCGTGGTTCCCAGTTTGAGACGTTCTTCCACTGCCGATGACGTCGTGGAGGATTTTCGTGTGTGGTTTTTTCTGCAAATCTCTATTTACATATTTATTTTTCGATTTCATCTTTATTGTAGTCAGATGTTGGAGCATAGATAACGAATATAACCAAACCAGTGTCGGGCAGTTTTTTCTCAATCTCAAATGTTCGCTTTGATTTTCATTTTGAAAGAATTTATATTCACGACCATGTTCGAGTTCACGAATACACCAATTTCACAGAAATCTCTTTAATTGCATATTCCAAGGAACACTTCTGCTCAGTTTCATAATTATCGGTTAACGACCGGCGACTTTACGTTTTTACCAGTCTGATGACGTACTACTTGGTTTTCTTAGAAGATCTTCTGTAAAGGATTATGATGCTAGCGAATAGAAAAAAAAAACGAATTTGACATTTCTATAGAGAATTTGTAACTGACGTCTCTGAGTTGTAATTCTTCATTTT